>PVIW01004563.1:0-128874 GCA_004026585.1 Noctilio leporinus | reverse complement strand
AAACTTTGGTACATTTACACAATGGAATTCTATATAGCAGAAAGAAAGAAGGAACTTGTACCCTTTGCAACAACATGGATGGAACTGGAGAGTATTATGCTTAGTGAAATAAGCCAGTCAGTGAAGGACAAATATCATATGACCTCACCCATTACGGGACAATAATGAGCAAAACTAACAACAAGCAAAACAGAACCAAATATACGAATACAGTGAATAGGCCTTCAGTGGTCAGAGGGAAAGGGGTTGGGGGGAGGGGGGAGGCAGAGGCAAGGAAGGGGAGCAGCTTAGACAAGAACCTAGTATAAAGGAACCATGGACATGGACAACAGGTGGGATTGACTTTGCGGGGAGTGGGTGGGTGGGGAGGGGGACAGAGGGGAGCAAAAAGGGGATGGATGTAATACAACAACAATAAAATTTTTAAAGAAGTTATAAAATTCTGAATAACAAATAAAAAGAGGAAGATAATGTTTCAAGCCTGAGCAAGGCATGGAGGCAGAAAGTGAAAAACCACCCTGAAAGCAACCAGTTAGAGGACATGGAGTATAATTAGATAAATTAGGTTCAATGTAGGCTAGGGATTACAAAAGTAAAGGTGGCAGAAACACAGGTTGAGGTTTTGTTGTGAAGAGATTTTGTTTACTCTTAAGTTATATGTTAGCCATGATATTTGGGGTGGGGGAAGAATAAGATCAAAGCTTAGCAACACCAATCTGAAAATTGGATTAAACCAGAAAACATCTGGATTCTGGGGCTCTCGCTAGACAGGCTGGACAGTGTGCTTGCCCTGGAGAGTATGGTGGGGCAACGGCCGTTTTGTCACCATCTGGGAGCATGTTAGAAATCTGGAAACTCTGGTTGCCCCTGACCTGCAGAATCAGAATCTGCATTTGATAAGGATCCCCAGGTGATCCACGTGCTGCTTAACTTACAAGAAGCATCAAAGGAGAGCCTAGAAGAGGCTGACCACAGCCCTGACTCTCTTGCCTCAACTGGTTGGCCATCCAGCAAACGAAAAGGTTTGCTGGTTTGATTCCTGGTCAAGGTACAGAAGGCAACTGATGTTTCTCTCCCTCTTTTTTTCCCTTGCCCTCTCTCTAAAATTGAGTGAAGTTTTGTTTTTAAAGAGGCTGAGCACAGGTGGCTGCTTGAGGATGACCAGGAGGAGATAGGGAAAGGGGCTGTAGACAGGTAATGAAGTAAGGGACATCTGAAGCTTTGCGCTGGGGACCAAGAGAATGGTGGGGTTACTCTCAGGAATCTCAGGAGGGAAAGGATGTAGGGTGCAGGTGATGATAGGAAAGGTGAAGACCTGCTCTTACATAGAGGTGGAGGAGCCCTGCGGGGTGTAAGTGCCCAGGAACAGATACCCAGGTGGCACTTGGAGAAGCAGATCAGATCACAAGCAACGTCCTCTTGCACTTCATCTCAGCAATGAAGATATTCATATGAAAAATGTAAAAATCACTTAAAATGTGGCGAGCAAATAAAATGTCACAACTCAAAGAAAGCATAGGTGTTAACCTAGTCCAGTCCTCTTGTTGACGGGAGGAATCGTGTGCTGGGGAAAGGAACGTAACTTTGACAGGGGACTCAGAGAAATAACTAGATATGGAGTGATCTGCCAACCCGGGATTTATCCTACTTCATTGATATTCTAATACTAAGGGTCTGGGAACTAGCAACACTGGGACTGGGTTCAAAGAAGACATGGCCAAAAATCTCAAAAGAATCAATGGAGGTCTTAGTAAAAGGCTCAGCAAAAAAACTCCAGGAATTTAATAAATAAACATCTGTATGGTTCACAGACCATGGTCAGGTTCCAGAGCTATTTTAGAATATACTCAGTATTGGCATACAGAGACCAGCTCTTACCTGGAATGTTTATTGCATGACAACCATACTAACTAGCATTTATATGGCACTTACTATGCACCAGGCACTGTCTGAAGTGTCTTACCTATATTATCCCTTAATACAACAACTTGGTGAAATACCCACTGACATCTCATCCATTTTATAGAGAGAGAAACTGAAGCACAGATTTAAAAAATAATAATAATAAGATCTTACAACTAGTACAAGGTATATAGGATTAAAATATTTCACAATTTTTTATTTTTTGTCTTGGAAGATTGGCTATATAGCTTTTTCCTCTTTTTCATGCAAAACTACAGCATTTTCTTTGAGAATCATTTCTAACTCTGCACCCACGGTTGGGCTAACAGAAGCGCTTGGCTTAGGGCTTTAGTCTATATCCTCTTTGGCTAATCCCTGTGCAGGCTTGATCTAACCCTGGCTTCCATCCAACGATGTTAATCCACTTCCGTATCCTTTTTAACGCTTTTCAGTCCCATTATCTTTAGGTCATTTCCAATGACCATCTTAATGCGTTTGCCTCTCCCTGTGTTTCGGCAAGGGAGACATGAAGACACTGTTTCTATTGTTCTCAAAGAACGAAGCCTTCTCAACTGGGGTTTCCCTCGTTCAGCTTGGGGCGGCAGTATCTGTTCACCCGAGCTGAGTTGCCATAGATGGAGACCAGGGCGCTGGCTGTGGTTGCCTCCCGCCTTCCTTCCGAGGAAGACGCTCCAGGCGCCACCTGTGCCTCTTTCGCAGTGTCGCCTGCAAAACGTGCTCCGACTGCGTTTCGCTCGGGAGAGGCTGGCACGGTTCCCCGCAATAAAACCTCGCAGCTGGGGAGCCAGCCAGGGCTGAGCGCGGGGTGCAGAGGCAGAGGCCGTCTTACGGGGACCTCCGTTAATGGCCTTGTGGGTTGCCTTGATTTTCCACACGTCTGACCAAGTCAATTTCCTGTCTTGGATCTCTTTCCTTCTTGTCAAATCCCAAGTTTTCTGCTCTTCATTCTTGGCCGGGCAGTGTGGGTAATTGGTTTTAATTTTTCTGCTTGAAATGTACCTAGTGTTTGCCTTCTGGAAAGGGATCCAGAGCAGTGTCAGGGGAAGCACTCAAAAGTTGAATGGTCTCCAAATGATAAAACTGAAAGTCCAACTTTTCCCTTCCTCACTCTTACCCTTTTCTTTAGAAAATGTTGTTTTATTTTTCAAATGTACATCAAGTAAAATGATTTTATGTACGATTTTTTTTCAATGTACGATTCTATGAATGATAACAGATATATACAGTCATGTAACCAGCACTGTAATTAGTTCTTTTTCTTTAACTCTAAGTTTTTGAACAAAACACTAAGTAAACATGCTAATACTCATACAACATAATGTAACTATTATTAGCACAAGACTTGGTGGCTTTCTTCCCCTAAGAGGATTATGTTATTCATTAAGACATTTTAAACATAGCAACGTTTTGTGTATCTCCAAGGGGAACATCTAGTTCTTGAATATACAGATATAAATGAACAAGATCAACATTTTCATGGTCTAATACAATTGATTCTACCACGTGCACTTTTAATTTTTTTTTTCCTTTCAGACTAGCATAAATGATGTTTTGATTGTTTATTTTAAAGGCTCTTGATTTTGTTTCTTCATTTGAGCAGTTATTTATTTAGGACAAGATAAATAAATGATACTGGTTGAGAAATGATATTTGTATCTTCCAATGTGGAAAACAATGCTGTGAAAACAAATAAGCAGAAAAGCACAAATGTAGTCAAGGCTGACTATCACTTCAAATCATGATTTTCAGATTTAGGAAAAAAGTAATCATCACGTGAGAATGTGGCCATGGGGAACGGAGTGGTCTGCAGCTTTGTACTCGAAGCCAAAAAATACAGGGAGAAAAAATGCTGTGATTAATGGAGAATAATTTGTATGATTCTAAATGTTAAAACAAAACAAAAGCCCAAATAGTCCTTTTAATTTTTTTTAATGTTTCATTTATTATTACAGAGAGAGAGGAAGGAAGAGACACAGAGAGGGAGAGAAACATCAATGTATGGTTGCCTTTCACCTGCCTCCAGCTAGGGACCTGGCTGGAGACCTGGCTTGCAACCGGGTTATTGTGCCCTGGCTGGGAATTGAACCAGCGACCTTTGGTTTCACTGGCTGGCACGTTATTCACTGTGCTACCAGCCAGGGCCCAAATAGTCCATTTAGATAATTACTTTTAAGTTCCTGAGCGAAAACTCTCTTTTCCTCAGATTTCTTTGCATATGCCACTTTTTCTCTCTCTGACCCCTCACACTTCAAGATCTAGCTAAAAGGAATTCTTTCTTAAAAAGCTTTTCTGATTCTCCAAGAAGGAGTTAGACATTGTTTCATCTGGGTTCACCTCAAACATCTCTTAGATCACTGACAAACATCTGTTTATAAGCCTACCTTCCTCATTGGGCTGTGAATTTCCTGAGGTCTTATTCCCCCTTTTTTTGGCAGAGGTGTAGCAAAGAACCTACTTCTTTATAAATAAAAAATGAATAATAAATATCCCTGAACAGTTGATTAAACAGTCAGTGGATAGTGTGAGTTAGGCATAACAAGGTGCTGGGAGTACAGTGATGAACACCTTGCTGCAGTCTTTGCCCTGGTGAGCTTACAATCTGGTGAGGAAGAACAATAATATATGTAACATCAATTTTAGAGAAGGTGTTTTCTCCTTGATTCATCGAATGCATTTTCAATCAAGTCCGTTAATATATTTTTCATTTTATTTATGACACTGTTAACGTTTGACATTGTTCTAATGACATTTGAGTTCCAGCAAAGGACTCCTAAATAGCAACATAATTAAAAAATATAGGTGTGTTTATTTCTTGACTTTTCTTATTTGAGTTACTATGTTACTATATATAACATATGTAATATTCATGGAATCTGGGTAGGAGAGCAAATGAATTCAGATGAGGAAATAATGATCCTGACTCCAGGTCTGGACTGAGCAACTCCATGTCCTTAAATGTTAACAAACCTCTTTCTTCTTAGTATTTGGAGCTCCAAAAGGGATGTTGTGGGTCTAAATAATAAATGGAAAAAAGCTAATAAATTTTAAAATATAATAATGCTGCAAATATTAGACAGATTATCCAATTCAAGCAAAGAAGTGATTACTGAGTACCTCCTATGTCAGAGAGGCCAGTACAATGAACATAAATTTAAAAGATAGAGGAAGAAGAACTACTTTGTAGAGGAGGATGAGTTTGATTCTAGATTTTTAAATTAATTATTTCTTGTTCAAGTGCAATTTACTGGGGAAAGGGAAGGTCCAAATGATATTTAATTTTTAATTTTAGTTCTTCCAGTTTCCATAGGAGAATTTTCAGATCCCTTTTGACATTATCCATACTGTCCACAGTAGAAGGGGGTCCTCAAGTTAGGAATCCTGACTGCAGGAACATTCAGAGGAAATTATAATTTGTCCTCCTAAGCTTTAAGAAACTTTCATCTTGGGAGGGCCTCATGTAGAATTGGTCTTGGCATTGACACTGTCAGCAGCAGTGGCTAAATGGGGGCCTTTGAACAGATCCGTCACTAGAGAAGGTAGGCCGCTCAGGGCAGTGCTTAGTAACGGAGGAAGGGAAAAACAAGCTTTTATCATCAAAAAGACTTTCACTTGTATTTTTGTTATATTCTGGCATTTTAAATTAAACTTGCATGAATGTGTTTTTAAAAAATAAAGCTACTATATCAACTGGCTGGTGTGGGTCAGTGGATTGAGCATCGGCATGCAAGCTTAAAGGTCGCTGGTTCGATTCCCAGTCAGAGCAAATACCCAACCAGGTCCCCCCAACTGGAAGCAGGTGAAAAGCAACCATGCATGGTTGACGTTGTTTCTCTCCCTTTCTTCCTTTTTCCCTTCCCCTTTCTCTAAAAATAATGAAAAAAATATTTTGAAAAAAAAAAGCAAAAAACTACTGTATCAACCTAATACCAGTTATTCTACAAATTCCAGTGAGATTAGCTAATCTCTGGAAGGTTGGGGCATGATGGCCTTGGCTCTGAAAACCTGCCTTTTGACACTCACTCCACACATTACTTTGTGCACACCAGCTCCATGTGTCACTAGTACTGAAATTACTAGAATAGGCTGCTAGGTCCCTTCTCTACTCTTTAAGGCTTGGATTCTATTTACAATGAGTTTTAAACATAAATTAATGGTCTGCTTGGCTGATCTAGTGACTGGCATTCAAATCATTCAAATTTTGCCGGTAAACTTTCTCTTGAGAAAAACGGCCCGATTAAATACAAGAAAATAAGAGGGGGAAAAAGCATCATAATTTTTTGTTTACTCGCTGGTGCCTTGGGCTCCTTCGTCCCAAGAAAAAAGAAGCCTGCTTATGTTTTGATAATGCCATGTATCTGTCAGCCGGTGCCGGCAGCAGCCAGCTGTTTCCCATAAAGATATCTCGGGAAACAGCAATGGTGCTGTCTGCAACGGCAGATGCTATCTGATACCATTTCTAGGGGGTAGTTCCTGTTGAAATGTTGTACAAGGGTTTTTCTGAAGAACAGGCCAAAATGTCAAGAATGGTTAACACTGACACATGCCAAAGTCAATGCAAAATAAGTGGCGAGTAATATAAAATCCTCTTTGAAGGAGGAAAAAACCAGCTCAGGAGACAGCTAGAAGCAAGCCATGTTGAGAGGGGCATTGGTAAAACTGTCAGATAGTGGGACACAAAGTTGAAAGCGGTGGCTGCAGTCACTGGTACCCAGATCTTAGCGGATGTTTTTGTAACAGAGCTCAGGGAACTGAGCTTAACGATTGAGGGAAGAGAAAGCAAAGATCAGAAGTCCTCACATGTGCAGAGTGAGGTCATTAAGAATTGACCACCGAAGAACGTTAAGAATTCTTGCAGCCACCAAAGGGAATAGAACCTCCACCACTGGAGCATTGGACAAAGGCATGGGCTCCATATAGATGAAAGGCAACCTCCACAGTGACAGAAATGGGAGCCCAGGAATTGGAAAGCTTTGGTCC
The DNA here is from genome assembly GCA_004026585.1 of Noctilio leporinus. Taxonomy (NCBI): domain Eukaryota; kingdom Metazoa; phylum Chordata; class Mammalia; order Chiroptera; family Noctilionidae; genus Noctilio; species Noctilio leporinus. The sequence continues at coordinate 121,974 of PVIW01004563.1, read as the reverse complement.
ACAGCAACGAGCATGGCCAGAAGGAGTTCTGGGGGAGACTGAACAAACTTTCGTCAAACGTTTCAAGTATGGTCATATGGAAAGTCTTGATCTGTGAGTTGTTGAAGGTTGGGTTAGAATACATAAGAAGAAGTCACAGAGTATATAATTCATCATGGAACAGAATCAGTGTGTTCCATAAGCAGAGTGTGTCAGCAGTACAGGCATAAATGAAAGTTGATTTTCATCTCTCACTGTCTCTTAAAATCTGGTCTTTGAGAGGAGTCTCTCCCTACCCTGGTTGAAAATTTGGACATGCCCATGACTTTTCTGTTTCCTTTTATGCAAAGGAAAGTTCTACAGCTACTTCAAGTCAAAAACACAGCCCCAACTCCTGCCGGATGTCCAAGGGGCGGGGCCCCTTCTCTATTTCCCTGCCTCTTGCAGTTTCCCCTCCACCAGTCAGCCCCCTCACGGACATTTCTCTTCCTTCCAGAAGCAAAGGAATGGAGGAGGGCTAAGGGGCAGGAGAGGCTGAACTGGGCGGCTTTGCAGCAATGGTCTTAGGTCTACAGTTCCCTCCATCTGGATGAATGCAATCTAGTCTGACGGTTGCCCCATCCCCTGACCATCTCCCTCCAGCTTCTCTTCTGCTGAGGCTTTGGTACTCTTTGGGTGGCCATGAAACAGGATCTTTACAGAAGCACCCCCTGTGGTTGGCTTTCACACACAAGCACTCTGGAAATGCAGGTCCTTTCCAACGCAGCGTTTCTCCCCTGTTCCACTGGCGAGGCAGCTGGCCAGCCTTTCTCCCTTTGTCCTCCCACCGTTCCCTGGGCCACTGAAACGCAGCAGGTGTCCAGCTCTCCGGGGGAACCCATTGAAGGTGCTTTCCCTTGAACTGAGATGATGGTAGGGAAGGGACTTTCTAACCTTTTCACACAAGATGATTTCTAATCTCTGACAATTTGGCCCTTTTATACCCAAAATGCTGTAGACACGCCATAGCCGTCGATCTCACAATTTATATTGGAATTTGGCATTTATTGTGAACAGAAACTGAAATTAGAGGAGTTTCATGTTCACACCTTATTACCCACAGGAAGGCTTTTTAAGATATTTAGCACATTACTGAGCATGCAGAGTTGGGGGGTGGGGTCGGTGGGCCGTTTCCAAACTTTGAGCTTGTTTTGCAGTTTTATGACAGTGCCTGGGGGCTGTTGGTGGAGACAGGAGGGATGTCTCCAGGGGTGCTCTGGCCCCTCCATCTGGCGTCAACTGGAGTTACGTAAGATTTCATTGAAACAGGGCCATGCTGCTTACCCAGCGAAGACATTTTGTCAGAAGAGCATTCCCTCATTTGCCTTCTTGAAGTAAGATGTCAGTCTCGGCAGGTTCTCCCTGATTCTAGGTGTTGAGAAAGGCTATCGCACCTAATCAGCAGTTTCCAATTCCAATTCCAGTGGAAAAGTCAGCCATATGCTCACTCGGGGAACTGGGTGAGCTCATAAAATTCTGTATATTTCCATTTTCTCAAGCTGGTAAATACCTAGCTGGTGGCATGGCCACGAATCCCTGCATGCCGGGTGCCTACCACCATGTCGCAGTCATTGCTGTCACTCTGGGAGCCGCAGCTGCCTGGCCCGTGGAAGCCGCCTTGGAAGTCAATAAGTAGCATTCACAGGAACCATGCACTATGTCATCAGTTTGAAGGACTTTGTTCTAGTGATACCGGTGCCAAGGGAACACCACAGGGGCCAATATTTCCTTCTCCTACTACATGTGTAAGTGAGTGAAACCTCTCAGAGAGTTTCCTGGGGGCTGTTTATGATGATTATAGGCACAGGGAGCCCATCTGGGCAGAGACCTGAACAAACCGCCTTAGTGGAGAGACTAGAAATGTCTTCCCCACCTTGGATGCAGACCAGCCCCCAAGGCACAGGAGGGGTGCTTTATTAAGATAAAAGAAGTAACGACTGTTATAGATTGTGCTTGGAAGTTGCAGTAACCTCAGTCTACTAACTTCTAAGATCTCTTTGTGCCTCCAAGGAATAATTCCCAATATTGTGTAATTTCCAGATGAAGGACAGATCCTTCGATGGTTAATTTTACGTGTCAACTTGACTAGGCTGTGGTGCCCGGTTGTTTGGTTTTGATCTTGCTGTCTCACCTAATCATTTGGAGGCCTTGAGAGCAAAAGCTGAGAAGGCGAAATTTGGTCTCAAAACTGCAACATAGAAACCCTGCCCGGTTTCTCGCCTGCTTGACCTGCCTGAGATTTCAGACTGAAGGCTGCAACATTAACTCTTACTTGAATTTCCAGGCTGCTAGTCTCTTCTCCGGATTTCAGACTTGCCAGCCCCCACAGTTACATGTGCCAACTGGTTAAAATAAAGTTCTCTCTCTACCCAAACCTATCCTATTGGTTGTTTCTGAGGAGAACCCTGACTGATAAAGATCCCATCTTGGTACTTCTTCTGGTAACCAGCACAGATCTGGACTGACTTTTGTTGGGCGAGGTTGGTCATTCCTGGAACATGAACTGCATCATAAGGGGCCACAAATTTGGGCTCCATCCACAAAAGCACTGTTTTGGGTTTGACTCTGCCCTGCCACTTACTACCTCAACCAGGCTCACCTGCTGGGTGCAGGCTTCATGGCAAGTCAGCGGCAAAACTTCCAGGTCTTCCTCTGTGACACCACAAGCGGTTCTCCTCATTGAGCCCTTTGTGGCAGAAGTCACAAGGACTTCAGCACCTAAGACCAATTGACAGGACCCATGGAAGTTTTGCCCTCCCAAAACGTTTGCTAAAAGGGGACAGGTGGCGCAAGCTTGCAAGTGCAGGGAAATGAATACCACATGGGACGAAAAGTAAAAAGACAGGGGACAGGAAGGAGCCAGAAGAGGAACCGTGCTCCCCTTCCCTGCAACAGGTTGTTCTCAGATGCAACATTCCATGTGGATGCCCAGGTGCTCCAGAGAATCCCACGTGACCAAGCACACAGCTGCGGAGAAAAGGTCACAGTCAAGCGCCACTTTACATTTGATTTCCTTTCTTCCTTGCCTCACTCCTCCATTTCCTTCACGTATGATTCCCTGGAATGGCACACACGCATCTCAATAAAGTATTGGGACATACGTTTTGTCTAAGTTTTGTTTTTTAAAGACCTAAGCTAAGATGCTAGTTGTATGACCTTGGTAAATCACTTGAATAATCTAAACTCCCATTTTCTTCGTAGGGATGTTTTGAGGCTTGGATGAGGTAATGCACAGGTCTTGGGGACACTGCTGGTGAATGACAACTGTAGCTGTTGCGGCCCTCAGATGGTAAGTGTGCAGAGGCAGCCCCACACTAGGGAGGGGCTAAAGCTTTCCAGTGCGGCCTGTGACTAAGCGCTCAATTTATCTAATTCTGGGGCCTGTTAATAGAAAGCCTACACACGTAAGCCAAGTTCTCTAATGACAGCAAAGCTGATGCCTGTTCCCTAAGGGCAGCTGGCTCTCAGTGGAAAGAGGGGTAAGGAGCTAACCGTTTGCAGCACTCCACCTAACCTAACTCCTCTCCTGTCTCTGTAGGAAAGAGTAAATGGTGGGGCAATCAGCCGGAGTGATTAAGGAAAGTCCCTTCTCATGAAAACCAGGAGTAGAGAAGACATGTTCTATCTGCTGCCATTGTAACACTTTATCAAGTCTTACCTTGAATGAGGAGCTGTTGGGGAGGGGTTGGGGGTATTTCTTCAGAGGAAATGTCATTTATCCTGAAACAGGAAATAGGATAGGTTCAGAGGCTTTGATTTCAGGGCTAGAGAGCAGAGTTAGGGGCAGAGGCTGGTCCTAGGCTCCAGGCCCTTGCAGAAGTGTCTTGGGGAAATGGCTGTGGTGTGTACCTATGCTGCACATGTGTAAAACAGAGAAGCTATAGGACCAAGCATGCGTACAAATGATTGAGAACTTGAGTTTATGGAAGTAAGGAGGTTCTATAGCTGAGTACACCCAGAATAGGGGATCAGAAGAGAGGCATTCTCTTCTCCTCTACACCCGGAGGATCCCCAGCAGCCCCAGACAAAAGAGGGGCCTGATATCACCACCCTTCTTAAGAGAGCAGGGATTGTGTTAGGCTCTAGGACTTCCCGAATGCTGGGTGGGGGTTCATGACCTAGTTACTAGTCTGACAATGGTTTAGTGAAACCACAGCAGCCAAAAGAATGGTAATCTTCAACGAACAACAAGAGTTCTCTCTTTAAGGCCATGCTAACAAAGGACTTCCTGGACTGAGAACATATAATTGAGATTCTAGAAGCTAACATGGACAGACTTGTATGTAGGATGAGTTCTCAGTTATTTCACTGCAATATTAATAAAGATCCTATTTTTATTACCTGAGTTTCTAACATGAGAGGTCTTATTTACACCTTCATTTTTGGGAGACAGAATAGTATAACAATTAAGAATATACAGGAGTAGCCCTGGCTGGTGTGACTCGGTTGGAACATTATCCCATGGACTGAAAGGTCACAGGTTCAATTCCTGGTCAGGGCCCATACCCAGGTTGCAGGTTTGATCCCCAGTCAGGGCACATATGAGGACTCAACCAAGTCAATGTTTCTCTCACACATCAATGTCTCTTGCTTTCCTTTCTCTCACTCTAAAAACCATGAAAAAATGTACTTGGGTGAGGATAAAAGAAGAAAAGAGAATATACAGAGGTTGACAAAAGTAGGTTTACAGTTACGAGTATGAAATAATTTTAATTCTGGTAATATTTACTTATTAATTGTACAATATTATTTATGTGTATTGTTTGTCTTCTTACTACTTCATATCCTTATTTATAACTTAAAGGTAATGATGGCTGGTAATTTAACCTACTTTTGCCCTCCCCTGTGTATTCTAGAGTTAAACATTTCTGGATTTAAATCTTGGCTCTGCTACTTACAAGCTTTGTGGCCTGCATTCAGTCTCCTCAAATGTGAAATAGGAACAGTAATAACTAATTGCTGTAATAAGGATTAAAGAAAGTTAACACATGTAAGCAACTCGGCACAGTGCCTGGCACATAATAAGTATTCACTAAATGTCTGGTAGTACCATTCATTGCCTGGTCTCCCTCCCCCCGAGAAAAAAAGCTGAGGATGTGCACAAACAAGTCTTAATGATGGAGCTCTTTCTTCAGAAGGAAAAGACTGAGCTGAGAAGAAACAGAGTGCCAGAATTCAGTTAGAGGTTCATGTTTCCAGCTGTGAGTTACTTTAAGGTACATGCAGGTAATGTCGTGAAGACTTGGGAGCAGCCCCGGGATGCCACAGAGATGCTGCTGGCAGGCGATTCACTTGGTGGAGCCTGGGCGTTCCTCAGAGATTTGGGGGAGAGGCGCAAACTGGATTCTTGCTGTTTTCATTTCTAAGGAGAAGTTAGAAGGGAGGGGAAACTTGGATCCAGAGAGCAAACTGAGGGTATTGGATGAGGTGATCTCTGAAGACTGTTCCAGCTTTCTGCAAGGCACCAAGTCTGTAAGCATGACTAAAAGAAGAGAGATTTTAAGTATTTAAGGCAGGAGACTTTAGGCAGATGCTTAGGAAAATGTGTCCCAACCAAATTCTTGCTGAGCCTCAAAATACCCTGGAAAGGGAAATGATGTGTTTCATACCCAGAGTTATGGAAAATAAGATGAAGTACGTGAGGTTGGGGGAAAATCTTACACTGGCAGAGAGATAAGCTTCTTTACCCAGCCAGCCTCTCCTCGTTTCACCATGGCTAGAAGTTATGTTTTGTCAAAGGAAGCTTTAAAAGGATTTGGATGAACAAGTTCAATGGTGGCTATAATCAAATAATCCCCATTCTCTTTTGAAGTCTCCTGTTTGAGCAGTGGCTATTAGGCTAAGACTTACAAGGATAAAATAATTTATGAATTATATTCAAGTGCGACTATCTGAAAATCTCAGGGTTAGTGTAATGGCCACACATGTCCCTATGAAGCAGTTCAAATAGTTGCAATACACAGTACGTGTGTGCTCTAAGGCCATAAAATTAGACTGTAAAACTCTCTTTGATGGATAAGGATATTAAGATGGAATTGAAGTGTTGTTACAAGAGCGGGATTCTTGTGCTTCAAGAGGTGAAAGATGGGGGCAGCTTTGAAAACTCCAGGGTTGAGACCAGCAGCTGCCATATAAATCTCTGCTGTTATCCCACCAAAGCATCCCTGAAGTTTCTCATCCAGGATCTCTTGTCCTACACAAACACCAATCATTCTGCCTAGATGTTGATTCAATATTCAGTGTCGTAGGTGAAGCCACCCTATGGTCCATTGGCAATGCCTCAGACTCACCATGCTCCTTCTCTCTTAGCCATTCATTCTCTAAGATGGCCTTGGTCTCCCTGCTTATCATTCTTTGGAGGAGAGAAGAAAGGAAAAGGAATGATGCAAGCCCTCAACAGAAATCTGAGACAGGACATCGGTCTTCTCTTAGAGCTGTCTTTCTGCTCTCACCAAGCTTCTCCATCTTAGAAGCACAGCACACTTTTAAAAAGAAAATTAAAGCATTGATGTCATGGCTCCAGCTTGGGCTGTTTTTTTTTTTTTTTTTTTTTTAAATGCACAGAGGGCATGTCTGTTAATGCCGATTCTTTTTATCTCCAGCCCTCAGTTGCTTTGGGAGGTTCCCATATGATAATGACCTCAGACAATACCAAATGTATTGGGTCCTTATCATTTCTGGAAAAAAGTGGTCACTTTCATGCAGGTTAGAGTACCAGGTGGAGAAAATACATTCCCCCATCCAAAAAATAAAATTGGCCCTGTCTCTTGGTGACTCAGATTTCCTACCTAAAAATGAGAAAATGAGGCTCAAGCCAGTGTCTCTGTGACTAGCCAAAATGTCTGAATATTTGAAAAGATGAAGGTGTAGGGCACCAACTGCAGGCACCCAGAGGACTGACTCACACTTTTGGCAACTGTGTGGGGCCAAACAGCAGTCTCAGTGAAAGATTTTCATGGAATTAAGAAAACATCAACAAAAAAGAATTTTTGGTGTAAACAAAAGACCCAAATGTTTGTTGTAACATTTTGAACCCTCAAGCCTAGTTTAGAGAAAAAAAAGCCTAAGACTTGGGTTCATATTCCTGGGTATTAGAAAAAACTTATGTTGCCACCCTGAACCTCAATTGTATCATCTGCTAAGTGGGAATGAGAATAACGTACCCTGTAGTATTACTGTGAGGAGTAAACATAATGTACTCGAAGCTCCTGCTCACAGAAGACGCTTGATAAATGAACAGGAGCTTAATGAAGGCAAACGTTACGTGAATTTGCACCTGCAGATGTGGAATCATTCATTATGAACGTGCTGTTTACATTTCCTCCCACTGTCCCAGAGTTTCTCAAAAGTATAGTTCCTAATTGGTTGCTGCAGAGTCCCTCAGGGTGCTCCCAAGAGACAGATTTCTGACCCCCATCCCAATAAGTGGCAAGTGAGGATCTCTAGGAATCAGAATTTCTAACACCTCCCTAGTCTCTGGATGACTTGAACATCATAAAATTACAGAACCACTGAGAGCATACATTAAAACACTCCTTTTTTTTTGAGTCATCGCTCTGTAAAGAAATAGGTAGGTCACATGTTTCAATGCTTCTAAAGTACTCTGCAATTTCTGAGCCCTGAGGTCCACAGAGCCTCTGAGAGGTTCAACAATTTGGTCAGTTTGGGGAAGTTTAAAAAGCCAATCAAGAGAGTTCACAGGGAAGCTATCTTTTTATTTTCCCTTGGCTTACTAGCCAACTAATTCGGTGTTATTATTTAGGCCCAATCAGCAGCATTTGCCTAATTCTCTGGGCTATTTAATGTTATTTTACATTATTTGCTCATTTAGGTTCATAAAATCCCAACCACTCTAGAAGATTCTAGTTTAAAATCTACTTATTCTGAGATGCAGGAGTCCAAAATAAACTCTTGACCCAGGGACACTGAGGTCTTGAACTTACAGTTGAACAAAGAAAAAGATTTAGCTGGGTATCAGACCTGGGCTAGTGTGGGTACATGTTAGCACAAAGGTGAGAGTCAGAACAGCCAATGCTGCCACTTCTTTGGCAGTGGAGAGGGTGGCATAGGGTGTCAGCTAAAAAAGCCAACAATGGTGTTGGCAGAACCATCTGGCTCCCAGTGTTTGTGTAGCAGTGAAATCCGGGAAATGCCATGAAGCCTGAAAAATAAGCCACTCACTCCCTCACTCCCTCACTTGCTTCCAGCCACACTGGCTGAGAGCTACCCCTCAGTATTAGTGGAGTTTTGTTCAATGGAACTCACAGCTGAGTAGTGTTATGGAGACCTTGGAGCGGGGGCGTGAAAGGCAACAGGATCAACCATGTTCAGAGAAGAAACTTCCACGGATTGGCCCCCGTTAGACCAGAGCCATACAACTGTGGGCTGGGAGGGCGGCTGCACGGGGGAGATGAATGGTGCATTCACATGGCTAAGTGATAGTTAGGAGAATAAACATTTCTGCTAAAAACATCACAAGGAAGGGCTTGGGTTGAACTTCAGCAGAAATTAGGTTTGAAATTGAAGACCTGGTTGTGAGGGAGGGTGTTATTCCGTGTCAGTGTTTCAGGGGCCACTTCGACTCTGCTTTCCCACTTCAGACCACCTGCTCCCTTCCACCAACTCCTCGCTCACCCCTCACTCCAGCAGCTACCGCTTCTTGATTTAGGGCCAACGATATTCCAGATTCTGAGTGAGCTGCTTTCCATTTCTTATCCCATTTAATCCTCATATGCTGCTGCAATGGAGATGGCAGTGTGCTCATTTATAGAAGAGAAAACTGGTTCCGTGAGATTAGGCCACTTTTTCAGGGTCACACAGAAAAGTGGCAGATTCGATGTGTTGTGTTCTAAGTCTCTAAGTGCCACTTTATCTCACCCACTTTCCTGTAGAGCCGGAGGCCAGTGTGGCTGGAAGCAAGTGAGGGAGTGAGTGAGCAAGGGCAGAAGATGGGGTCAAAGGAAATGAGGTGGGGGCGGCTACCTGATGATAAGTGCCCTTCAGAGCCATAAAGGATGTTGGATTTTCTTCTGAATGTGAAGGGAAACCACTGCAGAGTTTTGAGGGAAGAAGTATCCTAAATTTCGAATAGAGCTGTGTGAATGTATTTTGGGACAGAAGGGATGGAAGCCAGGAAAACAGTTGTGTAGCTATTTTAATAGTCCAGATGCAAGACGGTGGCTCGCATTAGGTGTCAGTGAAAAAGATGTGGTAAAGTAGATAGATTCTAGAGACATTTCAAGGGTAAAACAAGTGGCATGTAATGAATTATAAGTAATATACCCGAGGTCACAGCCATGGACTATGCTGGGGTTGGATCAAGGTTTTACTATCAAAGACCAAACCCTGTGATCATTCTTTAACTGCAATGAGCCATGATGAAGATCACTGACAAAGCCATTTCCTGAACCTGAGTATAGAATGTTTGCAGCATGCAACACTTATGACTGGGTTGTTTGTATGTATGCAAATGAATGTGTGTATCCTGTACATCTGTGGTTTCTTCTCTCATACCAAGAAAGAGTTGACAGATTAATCAGAACACAGATTAAAAAACAGAGAAGACAATTGAAAATTACCCCCCAATCCAAATATTTCAGCCTACTTAAAATACTAATTGGAATATTAATGGGGAGAGGTCAGCTGACAGCCTAGAACAGCTCCCATGGACATGGTGAGAGGTAAATTTTATGTTTTAAGCTGTATGAGGTGGACGATGGGTGGAGCCACTCAACAGAAATGAAAGACTCTGCGGCCACATTTACACACACAAATGCCAAGTGGAAGATTGAGCAATTACCCAGTAACTGCAGGCTGGGGAGTCAGCCAATTTGGGTAACTCAGATGAAAACATGTGCCTTGGCTGCTTCTCTTGCCTGAATTACTCGATAATGGCCCAACTGTCTGTTTTGTTTAGTTGAAGAGAATAAGAAACAGGTCCATCTGAGTCGGAGACCCTCCATGGGCCATGGCGGAGCCCAGGCTGAGGAGCCAGCAGGGGAAAGGCTGCCCCCAGGGGTCAAACTGGGATGATCTAGTTACTCTTAGTAAGAGCCTGTTCCATCAATGACCCTCTGATTAACAGTCCTTATTCTGATGTTTCTCAAAGTCTAGCCTTGAGCCAAACTCGAGAAAGGATAAATTATGATAAAATGTGTAAAACAGAGAGATATCCTTTGAGGAAATGATGGGGACACAAAGGTGGCAACTGTGCCACACTGGGTTGGGGTGAGAAGTGAGGAATAGTTAGGGTAGACTTCCTAGAGGAAGATGATGCCTGAGGTGGGTCCTAGAAGATGAGCAGTTACTAGCCAGGAAAAGAGATGAGGAAGGGAGAAAGAAGGCTATGTGAAAGCCAGTGGCATTTTCCCCCTCTGGTGGTAAGTTTACCAAAGGATAATCATTAATAGATAATATTCAGGCTATACTATGCACCAAATACCTTACTAAGCACTTCCTAGGCATGATCTTATTGCATTGTCACAATGACTATTTGGGAATGGTGCTGGTATTATTTCATTTTGTGCAGGAGAAAACTGAGGCACAAGAATAGTTCATTAGTTTGCCCACAGTTTTCCACTGGGAAAACCAGGACTTCAGAGCCCATAACTTCAAAGTCTTTGCAATGGTCCTCCCTTGTCTTGAGTTTTGTACGTAATGTGGCTTTGGAAGCCCAGGGTGCCACCACACAGTTTCCACAGATGTCCATGCTTCACAGAGGCCAGAAATCTGCTTTCAGAGTAGTGCTCCAGCTGGTAAATGACACTTACAGGTGGCAACTCTACCTCTGACCTGCTTGCTCCTGTGCCAGCTCAGCACCACCTCAGCTCTGCCCTCTCTTGGCACCTTGACCCGGCCCCCTGTGAGCTCAGAGCACTCCTCAGACCCCCAAATTCCCTGGAGACTCTGGCTGCATCCACTTCACTTCAGTCTCTTTTCTTCTATCTTAACATTAGTGCGAGCCTATCAGAGGGTGGGATCCATGTCTTTGTTAGAATTTTCCTGATCTCTCTTCCCTCTCATTTCTATTACTGCTCTTCTGCAAGTTCCAAGCCCTGATGAGGAGGTAGCTTTCCTCACCCACCAAGACTCCTGAGACATGTTTGAACCATTGTCATGAACTGTACCAGGCCATGCTCTAGAAGATGAATAATAAACTAGGAGAACAGCGCATTGTCTTGCTTGGAGGAGTTTCAACCAAAGATGAAATTTGGTGGTTCAGAGCCATACTGGCAAAGTAGCAGGCTCATTCTAGTGCATCTGAAAAACAATGAGCTAATCACTAGTATTGATTGGCTCCCCAGAGACTTTACTCCTGTTTCAGAGGAAGTGAATATTTTTAAGTTTAATTTATAATAATGGTTTCCTTTTCAAATCCTTTGGATTAAACAAATGTTCTTTTGCAAATGTTCAAATCACCCCTGCAAGCTAAATTATATAGTTTTTCTGCACCCATATCATAGAAGGTGACAACACCACTTGCCTGAAAAACTCTTTAAGATCAGGAAGGGAGTTGGTAGAAAGCAAATATATGTTTTCCATTTTTTCCAGAGGAAGGATAAGAAAAGAACTTCATTTGAGAACATGAAACTAATTACCAGTATAGATGCTCTAACCTCCGCCTCTATTTAAATACATGGAAAAAGCACCGTCCTTCCTGGGTTGCCTGGGTAGGGCCAGGCTGGCCAGACTTTGGGTTCTCCAACAGCTCAGTGTTGGCTTGCCTACTTTCTTGCCACTGTCCTTCTATATTAATAGATTATGTTGCTACCATGTATTTTCCTTTCATCATCTCACTTAAGCATCATAAGAAATAATCTTCCCTTTAATGTTAAGAAAGCTGGCATTCAGGGAGGCTAAGTGTCCCTGTTGCATAGGGCATTGGTGTCGGAATGTGTTAAAAATGCCGGTGTCCTAACTCTCACGCTAAACAAAATGCCACAGGTAATACAAAAGATGTTTGCTGAAGGAAGGGAGAAAGGCTATTTTGAGAATTTAAGGAGAGCTCTTTTGGAATTTGAAGTTATCCTAGGATGCTCAAGCATGAGCATTATTCTGATTATTTTCCTATCAACCTCATTCAACCAACAGAGTGTTTACCACATTCCACTGTGGGGTGTAATGGAAAGGAAGCTCTTCCCAGGACTGTTTCTTCTCTCATTTCTTAACAGCCTTCTTCCTTCCTGTGATACCCCCCTACTCACACACCTAACACCCTCCACACCCAAACACTGCTCTCACTTCCAAGTGTAGGGCCCTACTAGATTCTTGGTAAGTACTGCACATGTTGGCACAATTCCGAAAAGGAGAAGGGTGTTTCCTGCAGGAGCCTTCATGCCCTTTAAGCCCATGGGAGTCTATCTTCTGTAGCAGTGCCTATAAAACCCAAGCAATTGGGAAACACTTATGTACTTACATCCCAGAGGTCTCTACAAATTTATAAAAATAATCTGATGCTTTGGAGAACTCTCACATATTAAAACCAAAGGCTTAATTATGTTAATTGAAGTTTCTTGACTTTGAGTCCCCCCATAGGTTGAATGGGGACAGGACGATGTACAGAAATGCACTTGAAATGTACAAAAGCATACATAAAAGTACCAATCTAATCATCAACAAAGCTAATAAAATTTGATGGCTCAGAATGCCAGATACAGAAGTAAAATATCTGCTATCAAGTGAATGATATACCTTAGCTGAACAAATTCTAAAGAATAGTCACTTAGCCATGCATGCAGAATAACTGAAGGAAGAAAGTAGCTTGTGTTTCTTTACCCTTTTATCAAGAAACTATTTCTCTGGCCCTGGCCAGTGTGGCTCATTGGATTGTGTGCTGGCCTGGGAGCCAAAAGGTCACCAGTTTGATACCCAGTCAGGGCACATGCCTGGGTTGTGAGCCAGGTCCCCTGTTGGGCACATGTGAGAGTCAGCCATGTATCTCACATGCTGATGTTTCTCGCCCTTTCTCCTTCCCTTCTTCCCTCTCGAAAAGAGTAAATAAAATCTTTTTTAAAAAACCTATTTATTTTAATGTAAATTAACATTTTATATTAAGTAATAAATAAAATATATATAATGCTTTAAAAGTTATATTGACCACCACATTGGAAAAACAATTAGGATAGACAAGTGCTCTGGAAAACATTTTAAACACTGTCAGTGAAGACGTAAATTAGTGCAGCACTCTGGGGACAATTAATGACTTTCAAGAACCTTAAAACTATGCATGCAAATCCATTCCCTTCTAAGAATTTGTACATGGAAAACATGTTGTGAATAAAAAGATAGCTATGAGGATGCTCAGTATGATGTTAAAATAGAGAATGCTTAAAGTATGTAAGAATGTGCTTATCTGGAGTCACTGAGCTGTGAGATTCAAATATAGGCTTTGTTACTTCTCAGCGAGACTCTAGACCTATTACTTTATAATTTCTATCTTTGTAAAGTAAGGATGATCATAATAGAATCTGTTTCATAAGGTGTCTGTAAATATTGAACAAAATACATCCAAGGCCCTCAGAGAGAGCATACTGAAAGTACTCACAATGTTAATTATTATAATGGAAAATTAAAAACAACTACATATCTAATGTTTTATCTCAGCAACACAGTGCTATATATCAATTAAAATGATGTTGTAGATAAATATTTTACTTGAAAAATGTTTGTTAAAGAGGAAAAGCAGACTATAAAATAGTATCTATGATGTGGCTATATTCAAGCAATATATCTTAAACATTATTTAGTGTACTTGAACTTGTTTTGAATTTAAATCTATTTCTCTTTTCAAAAATTTAGTTGTATTTAGAAAGAGCAAAAATCAAAACATGTTAATTTCAGTTCCTTTTACTAGAGTGGGGGTAATTAGGAATTTTTCCTGAGCTAATATACTTTTGGTATATAATAACTGCAATTCAAATGACACTTGTTCTAAATACTAAAATAGAAGCATTTCTTGAACTAACAGGTAAAATCCTCCATGCTGTAACCAAGTCTCAAGATCCCATCTACGTAGTCTCATAAAGTTACTAGAGCAATTACATACATAATTTACCAAGAAATACTATGGCTATCCGCTTTCAAATGTCTGCAACAATTTTTAAAAGCATGAACTATGATTCTAACAATGTTTATTATGAGATACTCAAAACAGATGTACTTATCATTTAAAAAAGTAATGGTACCTTATAAAAATGACGTTTGCATAACCTGAAATTACTGTTAAATGTTTATGCTACTAACAAGAAGGTATTGACTTACTGTAACTTTGGTGTCAATGCTTGAATTGATAATTCAATTGATTTGCATAGCAAAATGGTTATTTTACCCTTTTTCAGCTCATGAATCTCTGAATGCCTAAGAGGTAACTAGTTGTTACCCAGGGCTTTGCTAGTCCAAAAAAAGTCTATCCCTAACAATCATAAAAATTGCTTGATCACCCCCAATTTTAAGCAAATAAATACTGTTGCCTACATGCATACATTATTACTAATATGGAAATACTCCAATTCTTTCCTAATTGAAAGGTATAAAATTAGGACCTCTGTGTTCCACCAACAGAAATGAAAACGATCGTATGCTTGTATCATATCCATTTTGAGCACTTCCACATCTACCTCATTTCATTATTAACAACTTTAGAGGCAGGATGAATAAATCTCATTCATTTTGACAGCTTTGAACCTTTCTGCTATGGAAGATTTACCTCAACTTTGGGCATTCGTTGTTGGAACTCAAAAGGGTAGTGAAGTGGTTTGTAAAAACTTTCTGAACAGTCAGAGGGCGGTGAGTCCAGGAAAAAGACAAAAGAGAGAGGAGAATGAACGCTCACAATCAAGCACCTCCTGAGCTAAATGATGCCAATTATATCCAGCTGGGAAATGCCATAAGCCGCTAACAGTGCAGAGCTTGGCCAGACTACAAGGGCTTTCCTGGACATCTGGCAAAGGTAAAGGTGACCGCACCACTTCATGCCCGGGACAGGTAGACTAAAACCCACGGTGATTAGTATCAATTTCATAAGATTAGAACGAGTGACTATTGACTATGCTCTTTGTTTTTTGGCCAAATGGATTCTAACTAGAGTAGCAGGTTACAACAAAACAAAACCCTTTTCTCTCCCCTCTTTGTGAAACGTAGTTTTGTTGCTTCAGCTTTGAGGCAGATAGTTAAGTTTCTTCCATCCACACGAGCGCTTTCTGGTTGCATTTATGATTACTAGAATAGAATTACAAGTACTCCACTATTACTTCCAGTCCTCAGCCAGATGTAAATCTGCTAAGTTAAACCAAGACTTAGAAAACTTGAAGATTCTTAAGATTTTTTCCTCATTACCTTTTCATTTTTCCTGACTGGTACATGAAAGACAAGCAGCAAGTACTAAGTTCTTCAAAGGCAGAAATGAACAAGGGTGGCATTGCTTCCTTCTGTAACTCCAGGGGCAGGTGTCAGCTGTGGTCTAGGATAGAGTGCTGGAGTTAACTCAGCTCTGAGTCACAGTCCCCACAGAGCACTCACCAGGAAGAAAAAGGGGAATCTCTCTGCTCTAGAAACATTGCTCAGAAACTCCAAAGATTTCTTGGCCACCTTTGTCACCTCTGAAGAAATACATGCTGATGGCCCATTTTTCATTTCTGAGGTGGGATACCCCAGAAGGTCATTTAAGAAGGGCTCTGCCTTTTCTTTCACATTAACTTTATTAGTGAGTCCAAAGGAGATAGTTTGTCAAATTAGATGTTTTCATGTGTGTTATTTTGTTAAGTGCAATAATCAACAAATAACTTTCCTATTAAAATGTACTCACACCCACACACACAAAAGCAGAATGATGGTGACTGGGGGCGGGGGGGGGGGGGGGAAGGGAGGAACCACCAAAGAGGACCCATGGACAAGAGCTGGGGACTGACTGAGGGAGGGGGGGCAGGGATGGGAGATAGGGGAGAGAAAAAGGGGGGAAATGAAACAACAGTAATACAACAATAAAAATAAAATTAAATAAATAGGAAAAAAGGTACAACACAGCTCAAAACAAAATGAACTTTTTAAAATTAAGAGTTGCTCTATTTGAAAGGCAGTCAAGTCAACTTACTGCAGAAAACACACACAAAAAGGACACATTGATTGAGACTTTCACAATAATGGAAACAGTTTAATAAACTTAGAATGGTGGGCTTTTAAACTATAGTGTTATTTACAGCCATAATTCATCAACCACAAACACAATAATGTGTTTGCATGGCATGCTA
Organism: Noctilio leporinus; assembly: GCA_004026585.1. Lineage (NCBI taxonomy): Eukaryota > Metazoa > Chordata > Mammalia > Chiroptera > Noctilionidae > Noctilio > Noctilio leporinus. The sequence goes on along the minus strand of PVIW01004563.1, from coordinate 105,712 downwards.
AAACAGAAGCTTTATTCAATTCATTCAGAAAACATTGGCAAAATAAATTTCAGTTGCAAATTCACAGATACAAGCCTCAAAGTATAAAGTTGTATGTAACAAAAAAATACAGATATTTATAACAATAACTTACAGATACAAACTAATGATAAACTACAATTTCACAAAGGATTGTAAACATTTTGCACACTTGTCAGTCCTTTCTTTTAGGCAAAGTGCTCTTTTGATGACAAATAAATTAACAGATACACACTAGAGTGAACTATATCCAGACAATACAAAAAAAAGTTTTGATTTGTTTTCTTCTTGTAAACATACATTTTACAAAAAATGAAAAATCAATAAAAGTGTCTTGCAGGCCAACTGTAGATACATACCTGGGCAGCAAAGTGATGTTGGAAATGCTTTAGGTGTTAAATAAAGAATTAACATTAATCTTTTCAATGGCATTTTACACATAATAAATGACAAGTTTATATCCTTAATCATTTTTATCCCTGAAAAAAGAAATTAGGTATGACTTATTGGCAGTTGTGTCATTGAATGGGGTAACAAGGGCTGGAGTCCAAGAGTTGTTGGTGAATGAGCTACAAAATAGAAAGAAATTTGTGGATCAGTTCTGTAGGGTGAATAAAACTGATTTAAAAACAAACAAAAACAATCCAAGGCAACGTGCTTTCGTTACTCATTATAGCTGAGGGCACCAAGCTACACTGATTCCACTGACCTCAGCAGAATTCACTTATTCAACATCATGGGCATATTATTCAATGAGAACCTAGTAATGGTTCACCCTTAGATCTTTATTTTTGTTCCACTTTAATGTCCTCCATCCATACCCCATTCACTGCACTTTACCCTGCCCCTAGAAAGATACATGAGCTCTGTCTGCACATACATCACTAGCTTTTGTATGAAGGTTTCTGTAGATAGGATGACCTCCTAAATTCTCCTTTATGAATGCTTAACTGCCCTTTACTAAACATAGATCAAAACGCATTTGACTCAGGCAACACAACAGTCATTCATGTGAGCCCCCAATTTTGATGCTAGCATGGAGTAAATGATTATAATGACACAGGTTCTGAGTTTTGATGTGACCAAACCTAAAATGAAGATTCCACCCTCAGCAAGGGAGGTTGCATTGCTTCAAGCACAACCTCCCTCTGACAGCAATTAGGAAAGCTGGACAAGATTTTTAAAAATCTGTCTGAAGGCATATGAAAGAGACCAAGGCCGTCAGCCAACTCCAAGAAGAGGACAGAAATAAAATGAGATGACCTTTCCCCAAGTTAGTGACAACTTTTAAGTAAATGTAAGAGAGGCTGAGACGTATAGCAGGGTTTTCAGGACACAAATTTTGGGTGGTGGAAAACAAATATGAAAGACCAGGGACCACAGAAGAGATGCCCTAGTTAAAAGCAAAAGAAACAAAATAAACACTGCAGGCTTTGTCTGGGATCTCAACAGGCTAAATTTAAGTTGTAGTGACCCAGAAATACCCTACCCATCCTGAGGACGATGCCTGATTGGATTAAGTTGACCTTCCCCTAGCCTGACTCCCTGCCAAAGGCAACACTAAATCCTCTCTGGTGAAGATTATTACCCAGAGCCTCAAATTATTTCTAGTTTTTCATACTCAACTTCTGAAGTGCAATAAAAAATAACAAGGCAAATAAGAAGACATGGCTTGACTGAAAGCAAAGAGGAAAAGACAAAAATAATAGAACAGATCCCCCAAAATCCAGATATTGGAGTTATCTGGACATTATTATAACTATAATTGATAGAACAATAATTTTATTAAAGAAAAAAATGACAGATTATTTCAGCATTGAAGTTGAAACTATATAAGAGAATGGAATGTAAATTCTAAAACTGAAGTTACGATAACTAAAATTAAGAACCCAATGGATGAGTTTTATATTATAGTAGAGAGTGAATTAGTGAACTAGAAGAAATTATCTAGACTAAAGCATGGAAGGTCAGAAGGCTGGACAATGTGAAATTTTTTCATATGGGCAGAAACACATCAAACTAGATATTCAAGAAGCATGTCTAGTCTAGCAGTTGATAATAAAACTGAAAAGCAATCATGAAGAGAAATACTGATGAAAAAAGACTATTACTTTCAAAGAAGCAAGAATAACAGCGAGAGCTGGCTTTACCAATAAGCGGTATCAGGTTAATTAACTATACATATTCTAAACAATGGAAACAATAGAAGCCAGAAAAATATGTTATCCTATCTTCAAAGTGATAAGAAAAGATAGCTGCCAACCTAGAGTTCCGTATATAGAGAAATACCAGTTACAAGTGCATCAAACCAAATACTTATGAACAAACCTAACAAAAGATGTACAGGGTTACTAGACTATAGAAGAACATTTGAAGATGACCTAAATAAATAGACAAAGTTCATGATATGAAAGATAATGTTACCAAGATGGTAGTTTCCTACAATAGATTATAGCAAAATCTCAATTGTTTTCCTTTTTGGAGGGTAGAAATTGACAAGCTGGTAAAATTTAGGGTCAAGAATATGCAACACAAACTTGAGTAACAATGAAATAGAAGACTTGCACTATTGGATATCAAGAATGATAGGTCTAGCATAATTAAAACAATTGGGTATTAACATAATAAATAAACCAATAAAACGGACACATGCCTTATATAGGCACATAATTTATATCAAATGTGGTGCTACAAAGCAGCTGGGAAATTAGTATTTCATAAATATAACAATAGGTTTTGTTCCCGATTTCACACCACCTACAAAATTCGATTCCAAATGGACTGTAAATCTAAATACCAAACATAAAGTTCCTAGAAGATAACATTGCAGGACTCAGGACTACCATAATTATCTTAGAGTAAGAACAATTCCTTGAACCAAAAAGCACTGCCATGAAGGAAAAAACTGATGAAATGAACTACATTAAAATTAGGAGCTGGGGCTCAACAGAACATTCCTTTACTAAAGCAGAAAAAGGCAGGCTACTGAATAGGAAGAGGCATTTTGCAACACAGATAATCATCAAAAATCCTTATCTGCAGAATATAGCAAGAACAAAAACAAATTAAGAAAAAAAGAAACGGATAAGCCCATAGATCAATAGGCAACTGTAACAGGCTCTTTACAAAAAGGATATAAAGATGCCCAACAAAAAAATGCTCATTCTCATGAGTCACCAAGGGAAAAGCAAATTAACATAATGAGACAGCCTACACAGCCATCAAATTGGCTAAAATGAAGTCACACCGTATCAAATGTTTGGATGTGGAGCACCTTGAACTCCCACATGCTGCTGGTCCCAGTGTAAACTGCTTCAATCACTGTGGGAAACTGTTTGGCAGAATCAGTGAAAATTTAAATAGATGTGTAGCCTATGACCCTATGTTTCACTCCCAGGTACATACCAAACAGAAGTGTGAATTGATGTGCACCAAAAGGCAATTACAATAAAGTCCATAGCAGCATATTCATAAAAGCCCAAACTGGAAAGAGCACAAAGGTCTATCAACCACAGAGTGGATAAATTGCGGTACATTCCTACAGTAGAATTCTATATAACAATGATGACAAACAAATCACTGATTCTTGCAACAATACAAGTGAATTTCATAAACAATGTAGTTGAAAAAAGTACAACACACAAGAATACATTCTGTATGGTTCAACTGATATAAAGCTCACAAAGTGTCAAAACTAAAAACATGATTTTAGAAGTAAAGGCAATGTTACTTTGAGGAAAAAGTGTAATGATTGGAAAGGGACATAAGAGAGGCTTTTGGGGTGTTAGTTACATTCTATTACTTCATCTGGGTGGCGTTTACATGGATATGTTCATTTTATTAATTTATCATGTTGTGTATCCATTATGTGTGCACTTTGCCGTATGTAGTTTTAGTTCAATAAAAAGTTTATTTAACAAACCTAAGTAAACTCCAATCTAAAAATCTGATTGTGAATACTTTCTCTGACCATAGGAAAATAAATTATTTAAATATTTATCAGGTGAAAAACCAAACAAAAACATTTCTCCTAAGTAGAAGCACTAAGAGTCAACATCAACATTTGTATGTTAGCTGTAAAGTGAGTGTTAAACTTGCCACTTAAAATACAGTCACAGAAATAAGAATGTTTGGGTAGTTTTGCTCCCAACTAACCTCCCCCCTGCCCAGCAACAATGTTTTCCAGTAACTACTGAGGTAATATTTCAAAATGCAAATTTTATCAGTAATCTAATACTAGAAGTTGGTAGTACTGCTTGGGAGACAACTGTTAAATGTTAGGATACCTACCATCCATATAACTATGCAGAGCAGTTAACATCGTCCCATCTGGGGGCACGTAGGCAGAATAAGTCATTTCTTCTAACATGGGTGGGGACAGCCTGGAGGGTGGGACAGAAGTGACTGGGGCGGAGGAGGAGTGATTAGGACTGACGTGTTTCTTGTGGCGCGCTCTACAATTCTGAAACCACACCTGGGGGAGAAAAGCAATGTAGCCATGTCACATATCAGCTCCTGAATGCATTACAACTCGGTGTAAAAGGGATGCAACCTCAGTCACTCTCCTATACAAGCACAGTATAAATCTAAATATGTTTTTGAAAATTTCTGTAGATAAAAAAGAAATAATTTTGCACAAATATCAATTGTCATTTTGTCTACTCAATTAAGAACTATTGGAAGATTTACTTAAAAGCCAATTCTATACTAAATCAGCATCTTCCAAAATATAAAGGGGATTCAAGAATTCCAGGAAAAGTTTCCTTGGTTTTACTACTGGCATTTGGATTAAAAAAAAAAAACAACAGAAAAGCCTTTTAATCAGAACCTAAAAAAAAAGCCCACTACTAAATGTATTCTTAGACACCTGCTGGACTTCTTTCAAATCTATTTTTCAAATGACTAAAATCCCTACTGAGAACTTAAAGCTTTCTATAAACCCCTTGATTCCGTTATTCTAGGCACATTTTAACCTGCTGGCTCCCATTTCTCCTAGTGAATACATAGACTATCCTCTAACAAGTATGTTAAGATCAGGCTTATAATAAGAAAAATTAAAAAATGAGTAACATTTCAGTGGAATAAAACACCAACAGAGGTGAAACAGTTCCCAAAATGTAAAGAGCTAACCACTTTCCCATCTACACTCTTTCAAAGAAATAAAGGAAGCAGATTTAGGGCAGACAGAGCCTTTTTATATCCAGGTCAGCTAAGCAGTATTAGACTGCCCAGAATGCTCCCAGCAATAAACCCGCCTGTGTCTGAACTCCATGCCATCAGATAAAACTTAAAGAGTTCCTCTATTAAAATATTACATCATTTACCTGCCCTCACACCAAACAACTCTGTCATGAGGAGAAAGAGGGGTGGAGAGATAAAACCTTCAAGGAAACTAAGATAAGAAAATGGAGGTTCTGGGCAAGGGTCAGGGAAAAAAAGGTAGGGGGATGTAAGTCTCTGCCCAGGGCTGGCCAAAGAAAATTGAGTCTAAATAACATGGAAGTGAAGGAAGCGGCAGAAAAACATTTATATGAAAATGTTGACCTCATTTTTAAGACACACCTTGCCCTTGGGATTCAAAATAGAGAGCTGGCAAAGTATAAACTGAAAGGTTTCAAATGGAAGAAATAAAAATTAATAATGCTGCCCTGGCTGGTGGTGCAGTGGATAAGGCGCCGGCCTGCAAACCCAAAAGTCGCTGGTTCAATCCCCAGTCAGGGCACATAACCAGGTTGCAAGCCAGGTACCCGGCCAGGTCCGTGGCTGGAGGCAGGTTGAAAGGCAACCATACATTGATATCTCTCTCCCTCTCTGCCGCTCTCCCTTTCCCTCTCTCTAAAAGTAATAAATAAAATCTTAAAAAAAAAATTAATAATGCAATGGGGTAAGCAGCCTGAGCGGGTGGCCAAAAGGGAGCACCAAGAAATGTTTTCAGGAACAAGACTTCGGCACCTATCAAAGAAAAGGAGTGGGAAGTCACAGCTTCTCCCTCATCTTCTGGAGCTTTAAGAGTCTTAGATACCTATGTAGAGACCATACCCAAAGTCCCCAGTCACAGTCCTCTCCACAGGCTCCTTAGCAGTAAGTGCCATTAGCGTCATCTACCCAGCCAAGAAGACACACTTTGTACATTTTCCAACTGATAAAACTGCTGTCACCTGCTTTTTCCTGGACAGTATCTAGAAGACACACCTCAGAGGACTGCATACAGTCTAGTACACATGACACTGTGGTTCCCAGAGTTGCTTCAAATAATCTCATGTCTCCAGTAGATTATACTACATTGGATAGGACCTACTCAGTTGCTTTTTAAAAATCCCAGATTTGGAAGTAATTATAAAGAAGGCTCAGTTGATTAGAAAATCACCCTGATGCACCAAGGTTGCAGGTTCAAACCCTGGTCAGGGCACATACAAGAATCAACCAGTGAATGTACAAATAAGTGAAACAACAAAAAAGAATCAATATATTAAAAGAAATAGGAAAAATAAGAAAGCTAGGTAATGATTTGGGAGGAAAAAATATGGAAAAATTCCAACCTAATATGTAACCAAAAGTCAATTCCAGATAATGTATAGGTGTAAATAGCCAAAACCATATTTAAGGCAACAGGCTAAGGCTATGAGATAACATATTAAAAAGTCTGAACACATAAAAATATAAACACAGGTTGCAAGCTAGGTCTCCAGCCAGGCCCATAACTGGAGGCAGGTGAAAGGCAACCATACATTGATGTCTCTCTCCCTCTCTGCCTCTCTCTACCTTCCCCTCTCTCTAAAAATAATTGATAAAATCTTCAAAAAATAAAATATATAAATAGTTCTATGTAGGGAAAAAATTAAAAGAAAATTGATAAACTATAAAAATTTAACATGATAAATAGAAATCAGTAAAAGATGTTGAAAAAGAAACAAACCAACAGAACAGTGGGCTAAAAAACTTGTAAAATGACAAAATAAGCAAATCTGTTGGAAGTTCACTGATAATGAGAAGAATATATTAAAGCAATGAGATTTTTGACTATCAAATTGGAAAGGATGTTAAAGAATGGCAGTATTCACATGATTGGGAAAGGGAAACTACCATAAATAGCTCCTGACAAAATAAGTTGATATAAACTTTCTGAAAATGATTTTTGTGCTATTAGTTCAAAGCCCTAAAAATGTTTTGTCTCTTGACTCAACAATCCCACTTCTATAAATGTATTCTATCAAAACTATTGAACAAATGTGCAAGGTCTGTATACAATGTTATTTATTGAAGCATTTTTATAACAGAAAACTGAAAATAAACTAAATTATTTTATGCTCAATATGTGCAGCAATAAAAATAATGTAGCTCTTAATATGAAAATGTATTCCCAGAACAGTGACTGAAAGAAACAGCACTGTTTTACCCTTTATCTGGAGGATATACAACTTCTAATTCACCTATGTGAAAGCATATGTGAAGAGTGATCTTATCTACATGAAGAATGTTAAAAGTAAAATCATCCATTTTTATTCTATGATTTTAGTACAATACAATCCATTATGTCACTAACGTCTAAGCAGATTTAGCTAGTAAAGATGAGATTGTTCCTGTTTATCAGACCATTGTTTCTGCTTAATCTTTGCATATAACCTAGTTTAGATATTAGAATCAAGGCCTAGCAATTAAAATTATTTTCTTTAACTTTCCTAAAGCATGCCTAATGTTAAGTAGGCTGGACAAATAGATCATGATTACAATTTGAGATCACGGTAATTACTTCTTCAAAATTACTTCAAAGGAACAGACTGATAGTAACCGGAGGGGAGGGGGGACAGGGAGAAATGGGGAAAAAAGGGGAAGAGTTTAATCAAGGTACTATTATAAATGACCAACGGACATGGACAACAGGGTGGGGATTGGCTGTGGGAGGGGGTATGAGGTGGGTGGGGCAGGGGAGAGCAATGGGGGGAAAATGGGACAACTGTGATATAACAATAATAAGTTAATTTAAAAAACATTGTAAAGGACTATATATTTAAATTACCTACACACGTGTATATATACAAATATACAGGGTGAGAAAAATGTAGGTTTATAGCTGTATGTGAAACACCATTTATTCTTGTATTAATTCCCATATGAACACCTGTAAACCTACTTTCGCCCACACTGCATATATATATTTTCATAATAGTATTCTTTCCTTTGCTACCTTATCAGAAATATTTAACTTCAATCCTTACATATTTTGTTTCTTTTTATTGCATTGACTGGGGTAATACAGGTTAACAAAAGTATACAGGTTCCAGGTGCACAACTCCACAACACATCATCCGTATACTGCATTGTGTGTTCACCACCCCAAGTTAAATTTCCTTCCATGATCAATTATCCCCACTATACCCTCCTCCACCACCCCCAGTCCCCAACTCCTCACACATTAAAAGCCACCATCCAACAAAGTACTCTCCCAGTTCTAGTGCATGGAATCAAGTTAAGTTGCTCATAATACCGGTGACTAAAATCATGGATCTGACATGAGAGAGGTCTGTTTGAGGTCCTTACTCCTTCAAATAATTAGAAAAGGTCTCAGAAAACACAGTAGTCATGAATCTGACAGTTGCTGCAGAGTCTCAGATAAAAAGGGAGCCTCAACCCTAGCTGGTGTGGCTCAGTGGATTGAGTGCCAGCCTGTGAGCCAAAGGTCACCGGTTCAATTCCCAGTTAGGGCACCTGCCTGGGTTGCAGGCCAGGTCCACTGTTTGGGGGCACGCAAAAGGCAATGAATGAATGGATCGATGAATCTCACACATCAATGTTTCTCTCCCTGTCTCCCTCCCTTACCTTCTAAAAATAAATAAATTTATTTTCTTTATTAAAAAAAAAAAAAAGGAACCCTTAGCTCATCGTGTCTGGATGACCTCAATGAAGGAAGCTTCACTTCCAGGCACAGGAAACTGGCTACCTGCAATGACAGACCATGACACTTTCATAGGTAGGCTTTCCTACTGAGAAAGATCTGCGTCATGAGTAGAATCTACCTTCTCCTGTATCCCTCACAGAGACCTGATTCTGCTTGCATTAATTCCTTAATTTTTTAAAATATAGTTTTAAAGATTTTATTTCATTATTTTTAGAAAGAGGGGAAGGGAGAGAGGCAGAGAGGGAGAGAGGCATCAATGTATGGTTGCTTTTCACCTGCCTCCAGCCACAGACCTGACAGGAGACCTGGTCTGCAAACTTGTTATGTGCCCTGGCTGGGGAATCGAACCTGCGACCTTTGGGTTCACAGGCCGGCATCTTAACCACTGTGCTACCAGCCAGGGCTAATTCCTTAATTTTTTGAACTTTGAATGTTATTTAAAATTATTTTCCACTAGCCTGATCTCTCCAGAGAACCTGAAACAGTGGATCACCATCATGAAGCCATCTCAACCCTTCAATTTCCATGATGCCCCTACCCCAAACTCATGCATTCATTCTAGCTGTATGTCCTACTCAAACAACACCTGTACTCCAATCTCTCCCTAAATCCATTCTTTAATTTTTATTGTCTACAGTCTTTTTTGAAAGGGTCTTACCCAATTGCATAGCAATGGATCTATTTGCTTGAAAATATCTGTTTACCTTCCTGATGGCACCATCACTGTGTAATTGGCAGAGAGAAAGGGGAATTCTTCTCTCTCCAAGCTACCCAACTGGTTTCCTTTTGACCTTAACATTCCTGTTCATAGTACCATTTCCATGACTACTTTGACTTTCAATGTAAGAATCATCTTTGACTTCTCTCTTTGCTTCCCTATTACAATGTCTGATCCTTTTCTTGTCTCTCTAGTATCTAGCACCTGCCATCAAGGTACAGTCCTAAAATGTAGCTCAAATTCTAGGCCTCTGCACAGGTAAGTTCCTTTTTAAATATTTTTACCTTCCCAGACATCCCAACTAATCTGTCTATCTCTGTCTAGCTTCTCCCAACTCTTAATTGTTCCCATGCACTGTCACCAAACTTTTCTTTCTAAAATTACACATGGTGGCTTTCTCCTGCTCAAGAAAGAACTCTACCTTTACAAGCCTGTCACACTCAGTTTCAACCATTTCTTTGCCCACAATTTGCAAACACAAATTTGCTCTAACCCATCCTTCCCTAGCTTTGTTCAGATTACTCCCTCTACCTGAACTTTTATCAAAGGCCATCAACACCCCCAAAGCACTCACTTACATACACAATCATAGAAAAGTAGAAAAAATGCTGATCTCAGGAACCAGATCTAGCTTGGAACGGAAATTGTGTTTTTTAGCCTGAGTCTCTCAAGGTCACTATGAGTACTGAATGAAGTAACTTGTACAATGAGTCATTTAACAAACGATAGCCCAGCCCATTATCAGTTTTTCTTTTCATTAAAAAAGGATTTAGAGTGTGAAGAAACCTAAAATGAAAAGCGACCTCTTTGACAAGTCTTCACAAAACAATACACACTCAAAGAGACCCAGAATAGAAATTTCAGTATCTCTTGATTAACGTTGAAAATAATCACCTGTATCACACGTCTGCTCAAGCCTGTCCTTTCTGCCAGTTTCTGCAGGGTCTGTGCATCTGGATTGTTGTCCTGAGCAAATTGTGCTTGCATAACCTGTTGTTGAAAAAACATAAGTACTTAGTACCTAAAAATAATCTACTTTTCTCATGTTGATGACTGGAGAGAAGACATGCAAGAAAACAGGATACTTGTATTGATTTACTTGAAAATCAATACGAGGGAGTATGTATAAAAGAATGTATATTTTGCAATTTTACATGCAAATGACTATGTTTAGATCTTTTAAATAATCTTCAGTTGCAACATAAAAACTTGTCTCAACTTTTCTTTCTTTCCTTTCTTAGAACTCACAGATAAAATGCATAATTGTATTGTCTATTTACTGTTTCCCCCCCATTCTGTTACAAAGTGTTAGTATTAGGAAACTTTTTAAAATGCAAAAATCTATCACAATTATCTCCAACCTCTACTGAGCTAAACAGATTTAAGGTGCTACATTTTTATTAGTGTGTAAATAGCACACAGGAAAACAAATGTATTCCAGGGAATTGTAACCATTCCTACATTAATTGTTTTGAGCTCTTGCTCTCTGCAAAGGAATAGCTGGGATCTTAAAAAGAGACACCCATGAGCTCAGTGGATAAGAATTTCCTGGAATCTAAGCATCTATCTATTGAAAAAGCCCCCAGGTGATTCTGATGGGAACCTCTGAATTGGAACCACTGTGCTAAGGGCTATGAGATAGTGACACATGAAAAGACTGTCTCTGATGTCAATTTAGCTAAGGACTTTCGGATTCTTTCAGAAAAGGTTAACCATGGGCATCTAGTGGGATATTTGTATTTTATTAGTCAAAAGTCAGTCAATTGAGGCAAGTGTTATAAAATATAAAGACAGTATTATAAAGAATAAGGAGGGAGGCTGGCATTCAACATGATTTTGCATGTTCCTGGGCATGTGGCAGGGAGGTGTAACCATCTAACTAAAGACCTTATGTGCTCCACTAGCCCGACATCATTTGCAGCTGGTGATATTAACTACCTTTTCCACTACGATCCTTCTATAACACTATTTTCTGCCACCGCCCTTCTCCCAGGATAGCTGAATAATTCAATGGCAAGTCTAGCTCTCCTGAGCAGAAAATGAGTTTCTTGAGGACAAAGGAAGTGTCTTCCTCTTCATAGCCCCCTTCTTGTCAATATTGTTTGGGTTTAACAATTTGTAACAGAATGAACTTGTTAATGTGAGGGAAAGCTGAAGATAGTGTAGTGAAAAAGATCAAAGTTAATCCAGGGAACTTTATGAGTTTTACAAATTATGTAATTTTTTTTCAGTTGCATTCTCTCTGGTTAGTGACTCTTCTAGGATAAGGTATTCCTGGCTTCCTGTCCAACCCTGCACATGTACTCACTGTAAAAGCATATGTATTTTTGCTTTAAAAATGGGTAGAGGCCTGCAAACCCAAAGGTTGCTGGTTCGATTCCCCAGCCAGGGCACATAACCAAGTTGCAAGCCAGGTCCCCAGCCAGGTCCGTAGCTGGAGGCAGGTGAAAGGCAACCATACATTGATGTTTCTCTCCCTCTCTGACTCTCTCCCTTCCCATCTCTCTAAAAATAGCAAATAAAATCTTTAAAATAAATAATTAAAAAAAATTAAAATGGGTAGAGACAACCTAAAAGTTATCATCTCACTTAGTTCACTTTATTCTTTTCCTACTTCAAATGTGTTATTATAAATGCAAATACAGTTGTATTTATAGAAGCCTGAGCATGAAAGTCTCAAAGAGAAAAAAAAAAAAACAAAACAAAACAGATTGTCTTTGTTTTTTTTTGGTTTGTTTTTTAAAATATTTTATTTTATTATTTTTAGAAAGAGGGGAAGAGAAAGAGGCAGAGAGGGAGACAGACATCAATGTATGGTTGCTTTTCACCTGTCCCCAGTCACAGACCTGACTGGAGACCTGGCTTGCAACCTAGTCATGTTGCCCTGGCTGGGAATCAAACCTGCGACCTTTGGGTTTGCAGGCCGGCTCCTTAACCACTGTGCTACCAGCCAGGGCACTGTCTTTGCTTTTTAATTTTGAAGAAGAAAAGCATTTGCTTTCAGAAGCCGCTATTGATAATTTATAAGACAAAGAGAGCATGCTTTTCACCAATGTATTTCGAATTCACTAGTTGAATAATGAAACAAAATTACATTTGATAAAGCAGTTTCTCATAAAAAAAATAAAGCAAAACTGGAATCAACACTGATGGTTTAGGATTGGGTTATGCTAAAGGAAAAGATGTACTTATCAATGTTTAATCTCACACATAACAAAAACCCTTTTAATTTTAACTTAATTTTATTATTTTCTAGTCACTAATGATGTTAAAGCCCAACCTACTCCTTTTCTGGGCTCGTTTAAAATGGTCAAGAAGTAAGCCTCTAGAGACAGTCATCATTTTAAGGCCAGAAAGTCTGCCAGAAATGTCATGATTCTGCATAGCAGCAGCTGAACAACTCAACCTGAAAGCAGACTAAAGCAGATGCTAACCTTAGCATGTAACAATCACTGAGGAAATATGCCCAACTACAGTAAGCAAACCATTAATACTGGCTGAAACTTCTTAAATATCTTTTCTACAAATGAAACAATATGTGAAATATTTATGCCAACACAAAACAGTATTTTATTTGTAAGTGTGAAACTACTTTTTCATCCATAAGTTTCTAAAGAAGAATTTTTAAAAAGTATCTTGTTTATCCTCCCATTTTAAAGCAGGTACTTCATGTATAGTCTTAACTTACTGATCACCCACCATATTTCATTATTTCACTGAAGATAGGACAATTTAACTATGAAGGCATATCACTTGATTTATGAGAGAGTCTGGCAAAATATAATAATTCTAGTTTTAAAAAGTACTATAGCTATTCCAGATTGCTAAATTATAAATAACCTCTTGAGGACAAGGATGGTGTCTCATCTTTTTCAGTCATCTCATACTAATAAATATTGGATAAATGAGAACATGCCTTGAAACATATCATTCCTGCTTTCATTTTTCAAACCTTATGACTCCAAGTTTTTTTAAAACATGATTCACAGCACATTTTCATTTAATAAAGCATTTTTATTTAATAAAGTCTGTGCACCTTTGCTATTAAAACTATAAGACTATCTACAAGATTCAGAATCTCCCTCTTATTCTAGCTGTTGCTACCATTAATTGGAGTTTTGTTAGGCACAGACTCATGGTCTCCTTGGAGACCAAGCAAAGTGAAAAGACCAGAAGTTTGGGCAGAAGGTCCAAATATCCTCTTTCCCATTCCTTTGGCAGTCTACTCTGAGGAAAGTTTCTGCACCTCTTGGATGAGGCTACCTACATCAAAGATTTGTTGTAAGAGTTAAAACAGATAATGTACAGAAAATACCTGTCATAGGATTTGACACACAAAGTCCTTCACAAATATTATTCCCTTTTTATTTAACTAGTATATATTTCCCTATATGAGATTATCTACATACCTGAAGTGGTTTCACAATTTCATAACTTTAATAATCAATTTTTATATCAAATCAGTTTTATAATTAAAACTATAGCCAGCCCTCATGGAGATTGCTAATTTTAAAAACAATAAATGACCGTGAACGGGTAGCTCAGTTGGTTAGAGCATCATTCCAATACGTCAAGTTTGCAGGTTTGATCCCCAGTCAGGTCATATACAAGAATCAATTAAGAAACAACCAATGAATGCATTGATAAGTGGAACAACAAATTTGTGTCTCTCTCTCACTCTTTTTCTCTTCTCTCTAAAAACAGATAAATTTAAACATTAAAAAAAACAGTATTTTTTGTTAAAGATTCTATTTTTACACATACCTTTATTTATTCTCACATGACCTTTTGAGTTAGTGCACATTTTGCTGCCAGGTTTCCCACAGGTACTCACATATTCTAATTTAGGGTTTTATGTGATCTTCACATAAAGCACCCAGAAAAACCAGGCTCCAACAGAGATATTTCTTTCCATTGCCTTATCTTTCATTTATTACTTACTGACCATTTATTCTATGCCTAAGTTAATACATTTAAAATAATCATTTGAAAAATTTTCAGGATGGTTTTAGATTTTAATTCTTGATTGCCTTCCAATACCATTAAGTTGTTTTGGAATATTTGTGTCACATAAAGATTTGCTTCTTGATCATTCTCAAAATAAAAATTCTCTTCTTGGAACACTTGTGTTCATCTTAAATACTGGCAGGTCTTAGAATATTATATATGATTTAAAAAAAATTACTTTCACTCCTTTGTCAACATTGTATATATATGTCCATTAAAGTCTGAGCTAAGATGGATAGAATGTGTGAGGCACCCAACGGTATGTGGTAGGTGCTCAATGTTACTTTACCTTAACATAAAATACCGCAGTTTACATAAATCCAACCTATGATCATTATATTCAGGTCAAATAAGCCAAAAATAATCCCTCCCTTTCCAGGGGACATAATCAACCTTCTCAGAAAATGTATAATTTTATCCTTTTAAAAGATTCATTGTAGTTTTTTACAGAACGAATTGGTGGTCCCATAGGCCCACACACATTGTATGATTCTGTTGAGTCCCAAAATACTTTGTCTTCTATTGCAATTAGATGTAGTAATATCCATGCCTGGACTAACATGATTTTATCAAAAATTCAGGACAGATAAACATTTTATTTCCACTTTGATGTCAATGCCAACAGAACCCAGAAAAACAAAGCTTAAACAACTGGTTTGTACATATTGTAACTCTGGGAATACTGATCAATTATTTTAGGGTAGAAAGTGTATTTCATACATTCAGCAAGTTATTTTTCAGAAAAAGCATAGTCTAAGCTTTTGGAAAACATAAAAATGATTTTGGACAGCATAAAAATGGCTTTGTATGTGTGTTTGCTTTTGGTAGGGAAGGGCTTCAAAAATCATAAATCCATTGTCACATCTACCTGGAGCTGATCTGCTGTAAAGCTGGTCCGAGCCCTTTTTGCTGGTTTTGGATGATTAACATCTTGCTCTGTGAGGAGGGCGCCTTCAACACTAATCCCATTACCTACATTTAAAAAACACACCACACATGGTAACTCAGATAGGTCTACCAGTCATGAAATAATAGGCTTCTTGCATCTCTTGGCTTGGAGTGAAATTGTATACACCTTCTAGATTGCCAAAATCTTTGAGTTAAGTGTTTAAACACACTAGAAAATACTGTAGAAACAATATTTCATTTGTAGATTTGAATACTTAGTCACAAGTGCAAAAAGTTATAATTATAAGTACATGTCTAAAGCTCATCCTTCGGAAGGCCAAGACAGGAAAATGACTAGTTAAAAGAGCAAAAGCGGAATCCGAAACTCAAGGCTGCTAACTAAGAATATAGCACAAAGCTAATACACACAGCATGGCCTTCCCTGCAAATAAACAGATGGACACCATCGCTAACAGCAAAGTGCTTAATGAGCTTGACCACAATTACACTGCACAAAATAATGCATTAAAATGACCCAAAGGGGAAATTGTTTCTGTTCCTGTATTTGCTGTTCCCAAAGAACCTAAAGTATATATTTACCATTTTCCACTTCTCTTTTTAAGTTATCTAGCATGCAGTCATAATGTACTCGGCACAGGACTTTCTCTTCCACCAAAGCGAACTCCTCTCCTGTGGAAAGTTGCCTTTTGCAAGAAAAGCAGGCAAAACATGCCAAGTGGTAGACATTGCCCTTGGCCCTCCGGACCCAGTCAGTAGAGTGGATGTGCCTCCCGCAACGAGAGCAGCGAGTTCCATACCTTCTGCATAAACACAAGGGTAGGTGGTGAAGACTGGAATGCTTCATGAGACATTTATCAGCTTGAGGTTAAATTCATGCACTGTACTACTCATGGGATTAAGCTGTGTACTTAAATCTTTTCAAAATAAAACAGAAAACAATTATTTATCCAACAGTCAGCAATCAAGGTAAGGTCATAATGCAAACCTATTTATAAAACTAAAACTTCTGTTACTTTAAAAAAAGATTTAGTCTTTCCTTTAAAAAAATGAAATGTTTCGATATTGCTCTTGCAACAAATACCAGTACATTTCAAATTACCCGAGACAAAAGATACAATACACCCACACACACATGTACACAGGCATGCACACACTGCAGATTGAAACCCAAAAGCTCAAAAGCATACCACTGAAGATGTAAATAACTTCTTAAAACCAAGTTGAGATCATTAGAAACAGCTTTAAATATCACTTTTAAAGTTAAAACATTTAAACATTTGAAATTGATATTACCAAAAAATGAGAAAAATAGAACTTGTTTACATTGGGAAGAAGGAAAGGAAGAAACACTCAAATATTTCCTTTGGAGAATAAACTATTGCATTGCTAACCACAGAAGAAGGGAAATATTACCTAACTTTCAGAGACACATCTGAACATTAAGTACAGATTAATCTTAACAAAATGCCAGATGTAAATGTTTCTTTTTTCTCTCTAATCTAAATGACTAGACACTCTGTCATATCTTCTTTCACAATCTAGTCATGACTTGGCATATTCACATCAAACTAGATAAGTATATATGTCTGTATCTATTCATTAATATTTCCTTAGCACTTTCACCACTTAAAAAATAACCTGAAAAACAAACCTAAAACTGTATTTCAGAACAGAATAAAATATGAAATACAAACATGTCCTGAATAAGCCTCTGAAACAAAATCTTTCAAAAGTATTCAGATAACCATAAAAAATTAAGGTTAACATATCCTAAGTGAAAAACAAGGCAAATTGCTACTATTTGGGGGGAAATGGAGAGTATATACTGATGAGAAATATAAATTTTTGGTAATTATAAAATTCTGTGACTCTGTGACTTGATAAAATAAAGGACACTGGTTTCATGAAGTGCTTTAAATCACCTAGCAATTTATTCAAATCAGTAAGCTCTTTGAAATCAGTTTTTGAAATTGAGTATAAGCAACATAATTAGTATTACAAATTTCATTATAGAGTATTAACATCTCAATTTCACAATGAACATTCTTCTTCATTTGGAAATGCAAATATAAAAATATGCTAATTTTTAAAAGTCATGTTTAAGGATAATTTCAATTTCTAGATAGCTATCCATTAAGGACTGAATTATATACTAGAAAATGGTAAATTTTAAAAATTACAAAGAGATCACACAGAAAATGTTACATTTAATATCTTAGGCAAATACAACTTCACAAAATGAAAGTCAACAGACAAAAGAAAGCATTTTTAGGCAGAATATTTCTTATACTGGTATATTTCTTATACTGGAATAGTCAATTCTGATTAATTAATTTAGTTTATCAGTTTCCAAACTGCAGGGACTTTTATAGGTATATAACTAGGGATCATTTTATAGTAAATGGGTAAAAGCTTTAAACAGAACCTGGATTCCCCCCCACCACAATAGTTATTTATTTTTTTTAACCTTCCCCCAAACAAGGGGCTTTGTTACAAAAAGTCATCTTATATTTCCTACTTTGTACCTAGGTAGAGCAAAGAGGTTTCCCTGTGTAATACCTGAAACTTTCATAGCCAAAGTGGGAATAATTATTTAAAATTAGTTTTTGTATGCTGAATTTCTAAAACATATAAACATGCTTATTGTATTTGGTTTAATGCATATTATACCTAAAAATTATAAAGCATTCTCATTTTGAAATCTGTTATATAAGAAAAACTGGGCTTCAATAAGACTTCTTCAATAAGAAGGCCCATTTACAGGATTCATTTAGCATAATAATTTCTTGGAATATCTACCTACTAAGAAAAAAAATGTCACAGTGTACCTGAAATAATCAAGTTTGCAGAAAATGTCTTTGTCTTTGATATAACAGCTTGTATGCCTTCCTAAGGAGGTTCTGCAGACACTGCAGGAGAGACACCGAACATGCCAGCACAGGTCATTCACCTGTGAAGGAAAAAGGGGAAGGGTGAGAAGTCACTCTAAGACTTAAGAGGATTTTCATTCGGTTTATCTGTTAGGCAATTTAAAAAGCTGGCCCCTTAACATTTTAATACACTCTGAATGTTTCCATCTAAAATGTGTCATTTACAGAAATATGTGTATAGATATATTCTCTTAGACCCAATCAGAAAAATTACAATAACATATTCTACATTCTGTGTTTAAAAAATGTTATTCTTTTAAAGACTTTTTAAATTCTTTTTAAAAGCAGAACTTCTATGAACACAGTGAAAATTCTTGAACACTTTGAAGTCCTATTCTACTGGTTTATTTTTCTTTTTACCAAGTTTTTTCCACCATGAAACATATTAGCTGAAGAAATGAAACCACATACTTTCTCAATATAATTTTTGGTCAAATTATTATAAATTGTGCACTAGATAAAATGACACAGTGAAAATGAGTCTTTAAAGATACTTAATGCTTCTAAAGAAGTCAAACAATCCATTTTGCTTACAAAACAGAAATGCTAAGGTAGAATTAAATGTTGATATGGCAGAAGCCCCAGCTCCCTTTTAACATCAAATAATAGAATCAAAGGGTAAAGGATTGTTAACCTTACTTAATGATTTAGCTACTGGAGGAAAAACTATATAATTATAAGCGGTTCTAAAAAGGCACCCAAGCACTGTTTGCCAGTTATACTTCAAGAAGTGAGGCACAAAATGGTGACTTAACAAATCACAGCACTTTAGATTTTCTAAGTAGGAATATGAAATATCAGCTCAGGGAATAAATCATAATCATAATTAAATGGTCGCCATCATACTATAAGCACCACAACCTCGCCTTCATAAACAAACATGTATTGAATTGAACTTGCCTATAATGCAGACTCTTCAAGTTTGCTCTTGTTAAACTGACATAAGAACTAGGTTTATGCTTAAATTTCATGTAAAAGAACAGTAGGGATGCAAAAACAAAAGTTACACACTGCAAATGGATCTAAAGGCTTAAAATAAGAATTAGATAATTTGGGAAAACAGGGAATTGTGAAATATATACTCTTGCTGCACTATTTTATAATAATGATGATCTGTCCAAAGGTTCTATCAGATTAGCACAACTGTTCATGAACTTTATATAAAGGTACTTCAAAGGTGAAAAAAAGTTTCACTGGCTTCCAGTTACAGTTATGTACTCTCTTGGTAAAATTTCAAAAGTTTTGCTTTTGTTACAAAGATGTACATGTTTAGTATATAAGAAAGCATGCAAATAGCAAAAAACTAATAAAATATTAACAATGGTGAATACTATCCTGGAAAGAGATATATTTCCCTTTTTTTTCCCCCTAAAATGAGCCCAATTAAATAAAAGATTAGAAGTGTGGGCTTCCTTTCATATTCCACTGTTTAGGGCCTTCTTCTGCATTTCCATCTTATCTAACCTGTTTTTATTTTATTTTTATTTGTATTTTTTGGAAGCAAAGGTAGGTTCAGATTCCAGGGCAGAGTTATGTGACTATGCTTTAACTCTAAAGCCAGATCTGCTGCCTCTTTTTTCACCTTTCCTCCAAGTTTACTGAAAACAACAAAACAAAATACCCTCTTTCACCTTTCATTTTGTTTCTAGGGAAAAAGTAAGGTGAAGAGAGAAAATTCTGGAAAAATTAAACCTTCCCTGATGGCTGGTATTGATCCAATCTGTATACATCTATGTATGTAAGACCAAGCCAGAAAACCACCCAGACAACAGAGTATTAGATGGGGCAATTGATACATCTATCTCCTCTTGTGCTTTCTGTTCTAATTCTATTTTACTTGCCTCATGATATGATGTTTTTTCTATATTAAACAAATTACCCCCTCAAATACTCTATTAGGTCTAACTTTTTGTTGTTTTTTCACCAGTGACTTGAATTTAATTCAAACTTATCTGGATGAATAAGGACTCAAAATGGAAAAAAGTTAAGAATTCAGAGTTGTTATATTATCATGTAGCATTAAACTTTTGTTAGAGCTAATGAACTAATATATACAAAAAGGTAGAATAAAACTAATATAGAAGTCTTCACGGGGAGAACTCCTGTCATATTACTAAGGAAAGCTTAGATAGCTTACATATTCCATTTCATACACATATATAATACTATATAAACATATTTTAACATGTAAAGGATGAACACTAGAAACTACTTTATTTCAGAGGGTGTGTTAAGAATCATTTTATAATAAAGTTTTTCTGTATCTTTTCTGCTATGACATGTTAAGCCACTACAGATCCCATTCAGAAACATTCTTAAACATTATGCTAATTATTGAGAGGGCATGTTGAAAATAAGCTAGTTTTGATCCAAAAGATGATTGTGAAATATCCATAAAGGCCCAGTTTAGAAGCATTGAAAGGAGACTATTAGAATGTAGATTTGAAGAGAAAGCCATGTAAATTTGTCAACTTTAAGAATTAACCACCAATAAAGATTAACCCAGTCACTTTTCAATGTTTTTACCAAAACATCTTTTGGTGCTTTATCTGGGTTCTATCTATAGGGTATCACTTCCACTTTACAGATGAAACAGCTTTGTCCATTGAGGTAGAAATTTAAAGAACCCCTAACTTGCTTTTTGAACTCATACAATCCATAATTAATTCTTTTGAAAAACTGGAATTGGGGGCAGGGAGTTGGTGAAGAGGGAATAGAAAGTGAACTGGTTTGCTACTAATTTAGTGTAGGAGAGATCATTAATTTAAATAGTGGTTTTAAGGAGGTATTGAAGTTGAAAACCCATAGCATTAGGATTGAGACACATGGGACTATGATCCTGCAGGCAATGACATGAATAACTGTGGCCTGCCAGAATTTATACTCCAAAACTCTCCTACAACATTTTAAGAGAAGTAAAACAAATTAAGACAGACAATCTACTCTCAACCTACCATTTGAGAACTTCAACCCTGACTTCTTTCTTTTCTTTTTCTTCCTAAATTTACATCAATTTCCATTCCCCCTACCCCACAATCACTGGCAATAATATGTATTTTTAAAGCATCGGGTGGCTTTTAAGTATTAAACCTTAATACGAAGAGCAAGGTACTGGAAACAATGTTTTATTTAAATGCTCCTAGGAACTTTTACTTTGGAAAAGCCTCAGGTAACAGTAAATAAACACAAGACTGCGTTAAAACTTTCCATCCAGGAAAGTGCAGCACTTCACAGTGGCTGTCGCCAAGAGAGACTGCAAGGGGGAATCAGTCAACAAATAATGACCCGGAACTCTCCTAAGCAGGGCTGTGTGGGGATGGAGAGACCCCATGTAACCTGGGGCTCAGTAAAAATAATGAGGCAGGATGAAGAAAAGGGTTTTTCCATTTCCATTCCTCTCCAAGTTGATGGCTGACTTCAGTGCATCACCCGGGGTACAGGCACTTCTAGACCATGACAACTCGGGAGATTCTAAGATTTCTTACCCTACTCTTCTTTCCCACCGCTTGAGCTGCCGTTGATTGGTCTGTTTTCTCTGAAACTCTACAACCTCAAGCGAGGACTTGAATGGAAGAAGGGGGAAAAATAAAGCTTTCCTTTTTCCCCAGCGCTCCTAGGGAAGCCGCTCCCCTTGGGCCTCGCAGCGCCTCCCTACCTTGAGAAGGTACTTGTCCACTATTTCCAGGCCGCAGCTGTTGCACACACACTTGCCAGAGGGACAGGCGGAGCCCGAGGCCATGGACCGGGGCGAGGACGACGGGGACAGCGGGGCCGAGGAGGAGCACGAGTCCTCGTCCCCCGCTCCCTCGGGGCTCACCTGCAGGAAGCGGAAAGGCGGTGTGGCGGGAGGTTCCAGACCCCTCCTGCTCTCCTCGACCCACGGAGCCCCGGGGGGGTCCCCCACCGCATCCCCTCCCTTTCTCTTGCAGCCCCACCTTCCCACCCCGTTAGTGAGGTCTCACTTCTCGCCCTCCCCTCGGGGCCAGAGTCCCAGCTCCATCCACCACTACACTGGGGCTTCGACCCCTGACCTCCAGGGCCTGGGATGCCTTCAACCCTGCGCGGCCGGCCACGCCGTCGGAGCTTTGCACCTTGCCCCGCCCCAGACCCTCTCTCCACCCGCTCCCCGAGAGCCAGCTGGGCCCGGGAAGGAGCGCGGGAAAGCGGCCCCTCTTCCCGGGCCGCCTCCCCAGCACCCGTGTCCCTCCCCACTCACCAGTCCCTCTTCCCCCGCGCCTTTCCGAGTCCTCCCAGCCGCCAGGGCTGCCGTCCGCCCGCACTCTTCCGACATGAGCCCCAGGCACTGAGGGGTGGAGTGGGGAGAAACAGACGGGAAGTTCAGAGCCCGCACACGCCGCCCAGAGCCTCCGCTCCTCCGCACGCGGGGCGGGCTAATGAAGGCCCCAGCGCGCCCGCCGCGCGTGCAGCCGTCAGCGCTCCCGGGCCCCGGCGTCGCGAACGCAGGCGGCCACCCGAGAGCCGAGGGCGCACCCGGCGCGCTGCGGAGCTCTCGGGGCCCCGGCTCCCCGGCTCTCACCGAAGGACGGCGGTTCCCCGCCCCCCTGCCGGGGATAACAAGTTAATAACAATCATCCCGACACAAAGCATTTTCTTTCTAGATGTCAATCACGGCGGTGCGGGGATCGCAGGGCCAAAGGGGGTGCACGAGGGGAAAGGGGCAGGGTGGGAGAGAAGAAAAGAGGATTGAGGAGGGGATGGGGGAGAAACTTGATTTCTTTAATAACCTCAATTAAAAGAGCAAGACATATTTTTTAAAAGGGGGCTTTTTGAATTTGATAGCCCGAAAGGTGAAGAGGTTTAATAGGATACTTGAAAGCTAATTACAGCGGGATTTAAGAAGCCTGGTGCTTGTTCCGATGACAATTTGAATGAAAATGCTTCAGATTAAACCGAGCCAGCAGCTCTTTGGTAAACTTGCAGCAATTAGAGCTGCGAGTGATTTACACTCGTTTCTTTAAGGTGTAAATTGCCACTTATTGCTCAGTAAGTCAACATTTGAGCTCCTAAAGGATTATTTTTAACCAGCGCAAAAAGCGTATCGAATAATGGGAAATATCCAGCTGAATTCAATTTGTGCCATTAAAAAAAAAAAAAAAGAAACCAAGCTCGGTCAAAATGTTTTAAAGCAACAACGCGCATTACTCGAGTGTTTGCAAGCCTTAGCTGGAGTTCGGCTCTGAAACGAAAACGCAGCCTCTCTGGCGCGTTTTCTGCCGTCCTTTACGAAAACTAGCCGTGGCTCCGGCTGCAGTGGTGCAGTGTGAGCTCCCGCGGCCCACACCTCTGCATTACTGGCTCCTCGACTCCCACCTTCCCCTCCCTTGAGCAGCACCCGGCTAGGGACGCAGGAAAACCGGAGTCACCCCGGCCTTCTGCCGGGACCCTCGCGAGCGCTCCCTACGCGGGACCCCGCGCAGCCGCGCGCAGGCCGCGTCCTCGCAGGCAGAGTTGCTGCCGAAAAGCCCTGCGTTCGCCGGGTTATTCCTGCCCACAGCCGAGCAAAGGCAAAGTCAGTGGTGCCGGGTGCGGCTCCCGTTGAGGCGCTCGAACAAGCTCGTTGATTTTCAAACTTAAAATGCAAGACACTCCTGGGTCCTGACTCCAAAGTGAGCGGAAAGCTTATCCGTGTCCCCCATTCCCTCGACCAACTGTGAGATTCGCGTACCCAAAAGGGTTTGCTTCTTTTGGAATTTTAAGTAAAATAGCGCTCCTGGCCCTGGGATGCCCCGAGGCCTTCCGGAAGCCTCGCTTCTTTCTGCTTTTCGCCGTGGGGCCTCCAGGGCGGTTTCCCAGCAGACCGAGGGCGGCGAGCGAACGCCGCCCGCGGGGCGAACGGAACTGCGCCTAGGTTTGGTCCCACCCGACAGCCTTCCGGACACCCCGACTCTCTCCCGGACCGCCGCGATCGCCTCGACAAATAGAACAAAAACAAGACTCACATGTACCCGAGAGCGCCTTAGGCTCGAGGCTTCGTCTCCCAAATTACAGGCTCCAAATCCATGCCTCAGGTTAAGTGAGCTTGTGGGGAGGGGAGGCAATGATTACTGACTAACGCTACTACGTAACAAAAAAAAAAAAAAAAAAAAAAAAAAGTCAGATCTGAAGATGAGGCTGTTACAGGTAATTTCGGAACCTCGTTTAGGAACCCAAACAGCTTGATTTGAAAGGAAACTGCGATTCAGCGGGTCTGGCCAGGCGTCGACTTGCTCACCTTCTCGGGAGAAACTGCCAGCTCCGGCACGTCCTTTTCTTCTAGTTTACACACAAACATCTGATCGCTTTTCCAATACATGGCACTGCTGGAGCTGCTTATCTCATACCAGCTCCAGAGGGCCAGAGGCTGTCCGTGTCTGCCGATCTTCCCCACCCCCTCCCCAATGCTTTTATAAAAGCTGACACCAAGAAGAGTAAGAATGCTACACGTAACTCTTCGTCTAAAGAGGCCGCTGTGGCAGTAACTGTTCTCGAGTGGACGCTTCTTAAGATTTATCCCCCCAGCTTCGCTGAGGTCTGTCCCTCCAGGAAAAGAAAAGGGGGGCAAAAGTTTGTTTTCCAGAGGGTGGAACCTTACAGAAAGGGAGGGAAGAACGAGTGTGTGTGTGTGTTGGGGGGGGGGGGTGTCTTTTTCCTGGAGGAATAGTCTCACCTCCTTCGGGAAAACCCGCCTTCTCTACATGTTAAGATCTTTATCAGGACTAGCCAACTTACTCCAGATTTAGTATTAAAGGAGAGGAAAAAAAAAAAGTCCCTGGGAATGGCCTGTTAACGTGACTTAAAAAAAAAAAAAAAAAAAAAAATCTCTGCCTTTGCCGTGGCTTAATTCTCGCTTCCCAACCAAAACCTAAACAAAGATTCAGGTTACACCCCGCGTTCCGCTGCAAGCCCGAGCGGAAGCCGAGGTCTGGGAGGCTGGAACGGTTTAGCCCTTCTCCTGAAATGCGCACCTCTCCGGTCTAGCCGAGGAACTCGAACGCTCCCTGACAGCCCCCAACTTATCTAGCGGTAGGAGCTCTCTCTTTGCAAAGTTTTCTCGCCGAGAAAGGAATATCTGAGCAGCACAACAGCTGATGATTGAGAATAGGTTCGAAACCAAGGCGACAAGAAAGGCAAAATGTATTGCTTTTTCATTGTGTCCTAGACAAAATGTATGCCGTAAAAGCGGTCAGGTTCTGCCTCAATTTGGGGCTGAGGGCTTGTGGAGGGGTCACCTTCAGAATACCTTCATTTTGATTAGGATTGGAAGATGTGTTTGTTTAAATAGCTTCTTTATGGTATACGTTTTACTCCATCATTTAGTGTATGAAGGGGGATTTGATACGATTATTTACAGTAATTTTTATTTCCCGTTTTCCCTTTATAAGAAACAAAACAAAGGAAACTTCTGAGCCATAAATAATATAAGAATACCTGCGGTCTGTTTCCTAAAGGCCTTTCACAAAATCATGTGATGTTGCTTCAGTTGGAGGGATACACAGTAGATACACATACCTTATTCTTGGCCTTATCTGTCTGGAAGAGAATGATGGAAGTGCTCTTTTCCAGACCAGTCAGCAAGCAGGCTAGAGGAAGGGCATTGAGCAGAAGTAGACAGAAGTAGACATGGCCAAGATGAAGTAAGCGGGTCTAACAGTCTGGGACCGAGCAAAGAGGGTAAATCTACTTTTTCCTCAATTACATTTTTCTCTCATAAAAAACGAGAATCCTGAGAGCATTTTCCTATCACCGTTGTTTTTGGGGTTTTTTGCTCAGCTCTCACACATTAATATTAGCCACCCCCTGCGGGTTCTTTCTGAGAAATCTTGCTCAAATTTAGTGGGAAGGGGGAGAGGAACGTTATGCTTAATCTGTGCCCTCGCAGAATTAAGGCTGGGGGTGGACCGACTTCTCAAAAAGCGAACCTGTGCATGGAGAACAGAGACTTTCTTTTTCATCAAGTGCAAAAATCAGTATTTTTGAGGGTGGGGGATCCACATCATGCATTTTCCATAAAATAACTTTGGTCTCATGATGGCTGCGAATGGAAAGAAAGTCGTGCAGAAAGTAGCTTTGTCAGGTCGAGGATCAAGAAGAATTGGACGTGGAATTAAAAAGCCCGTTGAGAGACTTAGTTACCGTTTCTGTTGCTTAGGGTCTTCAAAATGAATGTAGGGTGCTGTTTAGCTGCTATGGGGAGAATTAATCGCGCGGGTCATTTGGAGAGCGGGAGAATGCCGGAGCTGTTTTGGGAAGTGGGGCGGGGGCGAGGGTGTTTATGCGGTCTTTGCACCCACCCTCGCCTAATCAGGCGGCTCTCAATCAGGTTTTCAAAATACTAATCTTGATCTAAGAGCTCCTATCAGTGCATAAGTGGAGGCAATGATTCATTTTTAGAGGCTTCTGGGCTTGGGAAAGAAGAATGGTCGTCAGGAATAAAAAGAAAACCTAAAAGCTGGTGTGGGAACAGCTTTACTCCCGGCTCGTGGCTGGACGCGGACCATTCCCGCCGGGTAACTGCGCGCACCTTGCCTTTCTCTGTAGGCCTCTGGGCGGTGAGTCTATTTTTGAGTCCGCTGTGGTGTGTAAGCCTTCGGCTGGGGATCCTGTGTGGGGATGGGAGGAGGGGGATGTGCAGGTATTTGCTATGAATGTTGGGGCTGCGAGTCCTGCTGTCCCTGGGCCCAAGGACCTCCTGGCCACTTGACAGGAGCCAACACAGAGCGAGGGACTTCTCTTGCTCAGTGGCACGGTTCTTGGAGCTGGTGTCACCCCTTTACCCGTTCCTTCTCCTCCGCTTTGGGCAAAGGAAAAATTCGACTGGCTGCTTTGTAGATTACCTCTTCCTACCTTAGGTGCTGGTACTGAAAATTGGGACTCAGTTTTGTGAATATCGTAGTGAGGTTTTTTGTTTTTTTTTTTTAAGCCCAACTCCAACGAGAACAATTTTTGTAGAACGAGAACAAACCGAAAATCATTATCTTACATGTCTGCAGGCTCTAGAGAGAGGGGTGATTCATACCTACTGAGTTAAGTGAAAGTCCATTCAGGTGGGACAACCCACACCTCTGGATGGCAGGGCTCTTTGCAAAGAGGTAAATCAAGCTAGAGAGACTTAAGAGTACATCCTGTTCTGACTGTGTGACTCCCAGGCCAGTTGGGAGGCGATGAGTGTGTCTCCCCAAAGCGTGAGGGGGTCAGGGAAGGGGTCTAGGTTCTGTAGAGCCGAGAAGGACTTGATTGGAGGTCCAGGGCTGGAGCTGGAGAGCAGGAACACCAACCAGCCCTGACCCCCCCCCCCCCCCCCCCCCCCCCCCCCCCCCCCCCCCCCCCCCCCCCCCCCCCCCCCCAGTTCCCAGTTTCCACTCACCTCGAAGAGCTGCCTAATTGGGCTGTGAGCAGCTGCGAAATTTGTAATCGCCTAATAAGCCTTCCACCTCGGTAATTCTTATCAAAAGGCATAAAACTGATGTTTTCACACTCGGCTTGCACCACAGGAGCCGTTTATAAACATCCTTCATCAGTGGGATGAAATTAAGCCTGCATTGACAGAGGTCTCTGCAACTCAATATTTAAAAGCAATAGATCCGAATTAGCAAATTATTACTTTAAGTAAGGAAAGTCCCCACCAACTTGGCTATTGAACCCTTTGCCTCTGAGCTCCTTGCGGTGAGTAACCACAGGTTTGAGGAAACTTAACCTGGAGTTTCCGAGTACTCAAGCAACCTCTCTGAAGTCTCTATTCCTAACCTGCTCCCAGCCCTCCCACCGGCTTTAGCGGATGGGCCTGGGTCAGACTTGTGCAGACCTGGGCCAGGTGCAACTGGGGCCTGGACAAAAATGTGGCCACAGGAGAGATGCCTCCAGGACTCCCAGGCTGGCAGGCACAGGGTCAGCACCAGCCTTTGGGGCCCACATTTTCTTGGGTGGGAGATGCTCACTTATTGCCCCCCCCCCCCTACCTCTAGGCATCTGCACCATGGGCCAGCCAGAGGACTGCTGGAGGATGGAGTTGAGTTGAGGGGAGACCTCTGTGCCGGTCAGAAGGTACAGCTTCTGGCTGATTGTTGTGGCCACTTCTTCTTCTTTTTTTTTAATTTTATTGCTGTATTACATCCATCCCCTTTTTGCTGTGGCCCCTTCTTTACCTAGGAAAGTACAAAAACTTAGAGCAGAGCTGTGCTCTGAAACTGCTGCGATCACACTTGATTTAGGGGTAAGAGAGTATCCTTGGATTTTTGCCCACCCCTTCTAACCGTTATTAAATATTGACGGGAAAGTGGCTGAAGGAGATCGCTTCCAGAAGTTTTTTGCACACCTCGCGCAGCTCAGAACCCTTGTCACCCCTCAGTAATCGGGGAGTGGAAAACGCGCTCACTTTGGGACTTACCGGCTCCAGGCTCCTTATTTTCTCATGCCTTGTCACCCAGTTTCGGTGAGAAACAGAGGCGTGCTTTTATTCATGCCGGTGGAGGTTGCCCAGACTTCGGAGTGGAGGGCCTTCGCCTGGAACCCACTGTGTCACTCCCACTGCGCACCAAGGCCTAGGCTCGATGGGCTTCCCGGGGAGGCCGTGTGGGTCACCAGGCTGGGAAACCCAGTGGCATGCAAACCCGGACTCTGCTATCTTTCTTCCCCTCACCCCTGCCCCACTTTTGTTTTGCTTACTCTGTCAGATGCAACAACAGAAAACCACGTTCTGTTAGAGGAGGTTTATGAGTGGACTCGGTGTTTCTTTTCCGCTGGTGACCTCGCTGTTCTCTCCTCCCAGTGCCCCAAAGCCGAAGTAAATTCTCCAAACCAGCTAAGAAAGCAGCTGAGGAAGGAGAGAGCCAAGGGTTTCTCGCCCGGTAGGACGGGAGATAGGGGAAATTAGGTGGCGTGCGGAGGCCAAAATTAGGCAGGGGGCAGTCGGGAACGCTCCAGGGCTAAATGCTACTGCGCAAAGCGCGGAAGTCCGTTACACCATTTACTCATTGTGACATTTGCAGGCCGACAACCTCGCTTTAAGCACGCTTGTGGTTTGAAGCTGCTGATTTTATGGCATTTTATCGTTCAGAATGAACAATACGGCAGAGCCAGCAGAAACCTGATTCTAACCCGTTTCTACAGATCTCTGCCCACACAACTCTGTAAAAACCAAACTACGCGGTCAAGAGGGGGGAAAACCCCTCGAAAACCTGAAAAGAAGCCCTAACTCTGTAACCCTCTTCTCCCCTGCCGCGAGTTTCCCTAAACGTCCTAGGTTCTCTGGGTGAATTTAGCCTGGAGCTCATTAATCTGGAAAGAGGACGTTAACCCAAGTCCCGCAGGCGTCCCCGCCTCCAGCCACCCCTTCCCCAGGGTTCCCTGAGAGTCAACTAAAACCCAGCCAGGGACACAAGGAAGCCAAACTTGATCTGAGTGCAAAAGCCTGGGCACCAGACCCAGGTGGAGTGGGGAGGGGTGGTGGTGGCACGGAGCTAGTTGGGTGGGCCTCCTGTTTTCAGGCTTCAATTCGGATTTTGATACAGGAACGAGCAGCTCCTCTTGGCAGCCAGTGCGAGCGTGCCCCACGCAAGCCTGATTTGGCCCGCCCACACCCTCCTCGGTGTCTGGGTTTTTTTTCCCCTGCAACAGTTGTTGCCTATCCGATGAATCTCATGAAATGAGGCTTCTTGTCTGCGAAATAACCTTGAGACATAACTTTGTAAAAGTTAAATGACTTTCTACATAGATGGCTGCTATAGGAGACTGGTTCTGGTCGCTGTGGCAGTGTTTTCTTCCGTCCTTTCTCTCCTCCATTCTCCCTCTTCTTCCTTTCCCCCTTCCCTACTTTTCTTCCTTCCATCAGGGGAGCACAAGGTCTAGGAGGTGTTATATAGTAAGAGTGCAGGATTCAAAGTTAGTCAAACCTGTAAAGGATTTTGAAATTGAACAGTTTAACACTTCGGGTTTTACCCAGAAAATAAAGATGATAGCACTAATGATGTTGAAATGTATTCGCCCTGAATGCGATCTTCTTCAGCTCCTCCTGTGTCCTCCTTGTTGCCCTAGAGAGGTCAGGATGCAGAGGCATCATAAACAGGTGGGTGCCTCTCAGTACCCACCTCAAGATTCCAGTTGGCCATTTCCAGAAGCTCACCCCCCCCCCTGGTCTCCAGTGCCAGAGGAGCCTCTTGGGGGTGCAGAAACCCCAGAGAAGGGAGCACACAGGGAACCCTCACTACCAGGGCTTCGCTGGTGCAAGCATCTGGGATGAACGACTTTTTCTCCTCTTTTGTCACTGTTTTATTTGGGAGTTAATCTGACACATTTAAATGTTCGGTACCCTGACTTCTGTCAGCTTGTGCAAACATCTGCATATTGTGAAAGTGGCAGGAATCATAGCCGTTTACTTGTTTATTACTTGTCAAATGCCTTTTTGGAACAGAACTGCCGAACTTCCCTAAGGCCATCTTACCAGGCGGAGGTCAGAATATGCTGAGGCCCGACCTTCTTTCTTAAAGGCCCACCTTTTAACCATTCTGTTATGTTGCCCCCTTTGTAGTGAGTTCAGGAATGGACACTTTCAATTAATAGATTCATTTACCCCAACTCAGGATGATTCTTGACATTGTCCCGTCAGCCTGATTGCGACAGAAACGCAGGTGGTCCAGCGGCCAGCCTCTTGCCTGTGCCACTTCAGTCCCAGCTGCAGGCATCTGATATCTGGAGGGAAAGAGCTCCCCCTTCCCACCTCTACTTTTGCTATGCAGACTTCAAAGAACACAGAATGGTTTGGCATGTCACATAAAACAACCACGAAGGAGAAAAAGGAATCAAGCATTTTACCCGGCAATAAAAATCTTTCTCCCTCTCATTTTCTTTGCAAATTACAGAATCCATTGACTAATCACCAGCGAGTGAATCAAAGCTTGAATTGAACAAGTGACCACGTTTCTCCATACCTCTTGTGGTGCAAAGATCTTCGCTCCCTTCTGGAACTTCCCTTCCGGACTCAACAGAAGTTCCATCACTGCTTGGAGTCCAAAAAAGCCGAGGTGGCCAGCTTGGGCTGTGCACAGGTTATCTCCCTGCACCCTCTATTAGTACTACAGAGAAATCTTTAGAATAGTTTAACCAATACAAACAGGTAAGCAAAGTCAACCCCAACAGATCTTCCTGTAGCTGCAGGCTGCGAACATTTTGCTATTCCAACTCTGGAACCTAGTTCAGTTCCTGGCCTTGGGCAATAAAGGATCATTTTTTTTTTTTTTTTTTTTTTAATGAAAGAATGTGCTTCAGGGTACACAGAGGGTTTCACACCTTTCTGTGTATTCTTTGTTCTAGCTTCTTACTTTTGTACATAGGCAACTTCTTGCCAGGAACCAAATCTTTTCATCCTTAGAAGAGTGAAGAACGAGGCAAGAAGGGCAAGAAGATGTTGACAATTGAAATCACGGAAATTCCCAGGCTTCATTTTTCTTCTAGGGCAAGGAACTTGTAACCGCCAATGAATCCTCAGGCACAATGGTTCATTTTAGCCCCTTTGGAGAATTCCTCAGACCCCAGTGTTTGCAATTGTATTGGAAACCCATTCTAAGAGACCTCAGTTAATAGGGGGGTGGGGTAGGGGGGTGCTAATGGAGTAGAAAGGTATTGGACCCCACAAGTCTCTGGGTAAGCCTCCATGGACCCACTCTTACTACACATATGGAAATGCTATGTGTGTTGGCCAGACATAAACTGACGTAAGTTTTGACCTGCCCCAGGGCAAGATAGGGGGGCGATCAGGATGGGAGCAGAGGTTGCTCAGAGGTAGATACTGGTCCTCTTAGGCCTCCGTGGCTTGGAAAGGTGGTGTATCACTATTTAACAGTCTGCAAAATGGTCAAGAAACATGGAGGAGACAAGCAGGCGGTGGATCAAGTCTTCAGCTGGACAGATCCCTTACTCTTTGCTAGGTTATATCATGTGTCCTGGGTGTCCCTCCCAAGCAGGAACTGGTCTCAATTAAGAACAGTAGCCATGGGACTCTGCGACTAAGGTCCTGGAAAGGGGCTGGAAGAGGTCTCTCAATCTGGAATAGTTGTGCACCCCTTGCAGTGCTGAACTTACCTGGACACTCAGGGGGAAAGCACGAGGCTTTTTTGGGTCTCATGGTAGGTGCAGGAGGAAGGTTTGCAAACTCAACTGCTACAGGCATACAAAGGTGGCAAAATCATTCTAAAAGTGGCTGATACCAGCAGTTTCCTTCAAATAGCTGTCCTTCCTCTGGAGGGACTCAGGGGTGGTTTTTAAAAGGGTGCTTTCATAGTCTACCATCTTTCAGGGATAATGCCTTGATTTGCCTGACCACCTTATAGTTTGCATTTATTGTTTTGAGTTTCAAAGTCACCAGAAACCATAGATAGCAGTCTCTTATGAAGCTTTTAATACATACCATGCCTTTTAAAAGTTGATTCCTTCTTCTTTTAGAATACATCTGCCTTGCTTCAATAATAAATTTTAGCAGTATTGTGGGGGAAACCTCTCACATTAAAAAATATTTCAATCAGAGCATGCAATGCTGCCTTTTAAAGGCCGGGGTGGAAAAAACAGTTTGTAAACTGAGTCATAATCCTGATTCTTTACACTGTCCCCCACAAAAACTGATATTGTTTTCTTCTTCTTTTTTTTCCTAAAAAGGTTTTTTGCACTTTTAGAGGTGAATGTGTATATGTATGTAGTTATCCTTTAGTAAGAAATACCATTTATAGTTTATCATCACTCAGGTTTCAAATGTATCACCTATATTTTTCACAGTCAGGTATGACTGAAATATTATTCTATCCAATTCACAGATGAAGAATGTAGAGCTCACAGACGAGGTCCAAGTTCTCATAGTAAATTAGTAACAGTGTGAATACAAACCCATTCCAAGATCATAACCATTGTGCTATATATAAAGGATATTTTGTGACCCTCCGCTGTCTGGTAAGAAGGGAATTATGTGTGTCCTGTCCGGTCCCCACCCCACTGGCTTGCTGGCCATATGAATAGCTCCTCCCTTTCTCCTGAAACTCCTTGAGGCGAGAATTCTCTCAGGAGCTCAGAATGGAACCAGCAGGAGTGGGGCGAGGAGGGGGGAAGGCTTGAGGGACCTGGCCGCACTGACAGTGTGCAGGGCGCAGAAGCACTGGTGGAGCCAGAGAGGAGGATGAGCTAGAAGGGTGGGAAACTGTCGAGGGGAGGGAGGTAGATCTTGTACTGGGCGAATATTTTCTCATCTCTCTCTGGTCATAAATATTGTTGCATTTCCTTGGTAACCCCCAAGCCCTAGGCAGAGCTGGGCAGGCTGCCTGCTGCCGGGGCTGAGACCCTTCCCCGCTGCCAGCCCAGCGGCCTGAGCTGCTTCGAGAGCGCTGGCCTTTGGAGGTCCTGGCGCGCTCATGCTTCTGTTCTGCAGGTCCCACAGGCCTCAGTCCCCTAGCACTCCCAGAGTGTCCCCAGATCGCAAGATGCACTTCTGTGAGGCTCCGAGCCACGTGGGTACCAAAGCGGGGATGAGGATGAATGCCCAGGAAACATGCTGTGGCCCGAAAGCCGGCTGGAGAGGCGGCCAGACCCCCACATCACTAATCTAAACTCGGGGAACAGGCGGGAGGAAGGTGGCCGACGCTTCTAGCACCCCAAACACCTACCCCAGGCAGGGGTCTCAGTCAGGCTGTCGCCCAGGTGGGTTTGACCATCGTCCTCCTCAAACTTTTATCCATGGGCCACGTTAGGGAGGAGGCTGGGTTTCAGGTGCGACCCATTCGCCTCCTGGAATCAGATCTGCTTCCGGAGCTTGTCAGGCTCCGGGCGCCAGAACGGAATGAAGGCTGGCCCCACGCGTGCGGGCGGAGGCCACCTTCCTGCGCGTAGCGTCTGCACCGCAGGCCAGCCTTGGAGAGCGAGTGGACCTGCCTTCTGGCGGGGCGGGGGCAGCGCTGCAGCCTCGCGGAGGGCCTCTCCAGGGAGTCCAGTTTCTTCTCCTGGGCCTTACTTTCTCTGCCAGCCACAGTCGCTTGGCTCTTGGGGCTTTTAAAACTGTTGTGCAATACTTGGGCCAACGCTTGTAACTGACCAGGCACTTCCATACAGGTCTTTTTCAGGGTGTTTGCGTGCGCGTGTGTGAGAGACAAAGACAGAGAGACAGAGGAACTGAGGCAGAAGCAGGGGGAGATATTTTTTCTGGGCTGATGATCAGTTCCAAATAACACAGGGGCCCTTAGATTCCCTAAATTTCTAAATTGAGGACTTAATTTCCTTTAATAGGATAAGTTATTTTTTTTTAACGTGCATAAAAGTTACATTCTTAAGTTTGGTCACCCTGAAGTTGTAATACCAATGTATAAGATAGCCACAGGGAAAATACTTGGATGCCAGCCTTGGTTTGGAAAAATATCAGTAGCATTTCTCATTTGACAAGGAAATGCATTTGTTCTGTCTATCTTTCTTCCTTTTCTCTCTCTCAGTTGTCAAGGGCATCATTTCTCATGTATATCTTATGTTTATTGTTTCTTTTTGGTACTTTGGTCATTATTTGTAGCACATCTGCTTCTGATATTATTCCTGTGTTAAGCACACACTATTGTGTTAGTGAGATTTTACACCATCTGTCTAAGAAAATTCTTGCCAGTGCTATTTGATGCCCAGTTGAACTTTAGCCAGACTTCTTCATTTTATAATGCTCTCTCAGTCCTGAGCATATATAATACTCTTTAATGAAATTATGCTTTTATACTTGCTGACAGACATCAGAAACACATTTTCCCAGGTCAACAACAGATTAGCTAAATGTTGGATAGGAGGAACAATATTAAATAGTAAAGACATTGAAAAAGGAAAATATTTGGAAACCAAACTGTTAAATTAAAATCAAATAATTACCCAAATAAACAACTGCTACAAACACCCCCACTTCCTTTGTCCCCCTCCACCCCCCTCCCCAGTTTGGATGTGGCTATTGGGAGTTAATGTATAGTTCTGGTGATTTATGAGTTTCTTCATTATGTATATTAAACTTAGGAGTTTATAATTTTGACAT
Organism: Noctilio leporinus; assembly: GCA_004026585.1. NCBI lineage: Eukaryota > Metazoa > Chordata > Mammalia > Chiroptera > Noctilionidae > Noctilio > Noctilio leporinus. Next base: position 70,208 of record PVIW01004563.1, on the reverse strand, counting down.
TATTCCCAAAGGTGTAACAACTGGTTATAAAAAATAATAAAGTAGAATAACATGGTAATGTTACCAAATCAAATATATATTAAATGTAAAACACACAGATGAACTTAATTATTGAACCTAACTAAAGTGGCATATGCTATACATTTTTACTGTGTGGCCACTCATAAAGGTTTTCTACTGTTTTAGCAAAAGCTAACTTCAGGCAATGTTTCCTACTTCTGCACTCTTCAGAAGTAGAGCTATTTGTGACAATTCAAAAAAATATTCAAGTATCTATATTTGATATCTAAGCATATATTTCTTTTTTTTAAAGATTTTATTTATTATTTTTAGAGGGGAATGGAGAGAGGCAGAGAGGGAGAAAGACATCAATGTATGGTTGCCTTTCATCTGCTTCCAGCTACAAACCTGGCTGGAGACCTTGCTTGCAACCTGGTTATGTGTACCCTGGCTGGGAATTGAACCAGTAGCCTTTGGGTTCACAGACTGGCACTTTATCTACTGTGCCACCAGCCAGGGCTAAGCATATATTTCTAATAGTGGCATGATTACAGACTAGAATTGGCTTGAAAAAGTGATATTTTCTAATACCTGTATGTTTTCAAATATCTTTTCTAGAACATACCAGCCCTGTTGATATAGTATCATATTTTGTTTATATCCAAAGTATGGACTCAAGTGTAAAGCATTAAAATAATACTTTTGCATAATATTTTAGTTATAAGCCCAGAAATAGGAACCTTGACACTTGAGTTAATAACCTTCTGACATTTATTCCTGGAAATCAGTATTCTTCAATTGACAAAGTGTCCTTTAAATAAGTTTTTCCAAAAACAGGTTGTCACATTCTTTCAGTTGTTACCTAGACAGGCAGACTGCTTTTATTGACGATGCCATGATTAAAGGTGTACCCACTTGATAACTACTTAGGGGTGTAGAGTCTCTTTTTCTTTTTTCTTTTTTTAGGAAAACAACTATTTGTTTTGGTGTACTTAATTTCTAAATAAAATGTATCTGTGGTAATATGGGTAATTTATTATTTTTTCAAGACAGTTGGAATTTATTTATTGGGAGATTAATCTGGTTATAGAAAGGAAACCAGCCTCATAACAATCCTGCTTATTTATACCTCTAAGAAATTATTCATCAAAACCTACATTTTCCTCAAACTGTTAATTTAGATGTGCTTAAATATAACCTACACATTTCTCTTAATAACTGATGCTACAAAAAAGCAAGCTTTATAATCTTCTTTTGTCTGGTTCCAATTAATCTGCTTAGACTTTTTAATGGATAAAATAACAAACCTGGTTTAGATAATCTGGAGTTCTGCATCAATTTTCTATGTGTCTCTTTAAGTTTTAATGCCTTTCTCTACACATGTTTAGTTCATAGTTATATGCATGTAAAACCTGGGATTAGGAGAATAATTAACAAGATGCATTTTCTTAAAAAAAAAAAAACATTTTGCAGTTTATATCAGTGTACAAGGGAGATGGTCTCAAAATGAGTGTCAATGATTACTGAAAGAAAACTATATACATTTTTGCAAGTTCAATTTATCAAGCACCTACAATGTCCCAGGTAGTGAGGATACAAAGAAGAATAAGGTATGGGTGGTCCTTGCTCTCAGAAAATTCCCAGTCCAATAAGGAGACTGGCAAAACTACAACTAGTGCATCATTGCAGTTCTGTAATGATTTTGTTCTACTCCTTGGACTTTAAGTTATCAGACAAACTCATCATAATACTTTCTATATGTTAAAAAATTTTTGAAGGCTGTCATTAGTATGGAACAAAAGTGAACTACCCTTAAAAGGCTGTATGCCTTCTAAGGTAACCTATGCTTTATGAACTTTTTCAGTTGTGAGAAGGGAACAGAATTAACAAGTAGTTTCTGAGGCATCTGTTCAATTATATTGAGTCTTGCAGCACAATTATTCCTCTGGTATGTTGTAGAATCTATTGAAAGAGTACTGGTGAGGTGCTGTAGTAGAGCTAAAAAAATATTTTGGTTTGTTTAATGCTAAAATATTAAAATAGTCTTTTCATTTTGCCTTCTCCCTCACTCCTACAAAATAATTTTTATTTTTGACTGAAAACATTAATAGATGATTGAGAGAGAAAGGAGGATTCTACAAAGACTATTGTCTATTGAAAACAATGGATGAATGAAGTCACTATTTGCTTTTTTCCCAAAATATATTTGCTAGTTTTGGGAATTAATCATCCCCAAATGACAAGGCTGAGTTTATTTTTCATACAAACAAATTGGGATTGTTTAGCAGACTCTTTTATAAAAGTTGAATGTTTTTGTTTATGGAAAGTTTTGTTGGAATTTAAAGTAAAAAAAAAATGTAGATGTAAAGTTTCTTCAGCACTATTAAGAATTACCAAGTTAAATTTAACAACTGTTTCTAATACTTTTAGAGGTTAAAGTATACTTTTCTTCTTTTAGATACATTGATAAAAATATAAGGAGAGAAAGTTGCAATCATCTGATTGAATTAATAGAGTACCTTTTACCCTTGGGGAAACACTGCATTTTTAATTTCTTCTGTTTAATTATGGGTTTTGGAGTAAGTCTACATTCTTCATAATCACAGCTCAGTTTATGTGATCAATTGATTCCTACTGCCTATTGTCACACATTTTAGTTTTGATATTCTCCATTTTCCTTAACCTCTTGCTTTTTAAAAAGGCAGAATTTTGAAGTGAAAGGGTTTTTATTTTTGGTTTTTGTTTTTGGTATATTTTATTTGTTATGCTGTTACAGTTGCCCCAATTTCTTTTCCCTTTGCTTCCCTCTGCCCAGTAACCCTCTTCCCTCCTGCAATTCCACCCATTCTTAATTCATATCCATAGTTTGTATATATAAGTTCTTTGGCTTCACACTTTCCTATATAATTCTTAACTTCCCCCTATCCATTTTGTACCTATCAACTATGTTTCTTAATCCCTGAATCATTTCCCCATTTCTCCCCCTTCCTTCTCCCAGCTGATAACCCTCCAAATGATCCCCATACCTATTATTCTGTTCCTATTCTGGTTGTTTGCTTCGTTTGTTTTATTTCTATTTCACTTTTCCCAGGTTCTGTTGTTGATAGTTGTGAGTCTGTTGTTATTTAATTTAATTAATTTATTTTTGGGTCATTTAAATGTTCATAGTTTTTATCCTCTTTTTCTTAAATAAGTCCTTTTAACATTTCATATAATAAAGGCTTGGTGATGGTGAACTCCTTTAGCTTTACCTTATCTGGGAAGCATGTTACCTGCTTTCCCACTCTAAATAATAGCTTTACTGGGTAGAGTAACCTAGGTTGTAGGTCCTTGCTTTTCATCACTTTAAATACTTCTTGTCAGTCCCTTCTTGCCTGCAAAGTTTCTTTTGAGAAGTCAGCTAATAGTCTTATAGAAACCCCTTTGTAGGTAACTCTCTTCTTTTCTCATACTGCTTTTAAGATTCCCTCTTTTTCTTTAACCTTGGGCATTTTAGTTTGCTGTGTCTTGGTGTGGTCCTCTCTGGGTCTAGCTTGTTTGGGACTCTCTGTGCTTTCTGTACTTGTATGTGTATTTCCTTCACCAAATTAGGGAAGCTTTCCTTCATTATTCTTTTACATAAGTTTTCAATTTCTTGCTCTTCCTTTTTTCCTTCTGGGACCCCTATGATTTGGGTGTTGTCCCAGAAGTTCCTAAGCCTCTCCTCATTTTTTTTCCAATTATTGTTTCCTCATTCAAACATACCAGCTGATTGTTTATTTCTTCCTTACATTCCAAATAATTGATTTGAACCCCAGTTTCCTTCCCTTCACCATTGGTTTTGTGTGGATTTTCCTTCATTTCACTTAGCTTAGCTTTCACTCTTTCCCTTCTGCATTTGCCATACTCAAGCATATCTGTCAGGTCTGTAAGCATCTATCAGCAGTGTATTGAACCCTGTGTCTGTTAGGTTGGCTATCTCCTTGTTGCTTTGTTCTCCTTCAGGAACCTTGATCTATTCCTTCTTTAGGGCTATACTTCTCTGTCTGCTCAACTTGACAGGTTCCTGTGTTTGCATCTGTGGTTTAGGTAGAACTGTAACATCTATCTAGGTGAGTATTTCTTCTTTATATCTTTGTTGGACTTCCATGGGGCTTGATTTTCTGGAACATCTGGTTGTCTCCAGTTTTGAGGTAGTTGTAAAACAGGTATACATATGTCTCTTCTTTGGCTGGAAGTCCTGAAGTGAAAGTTCTTGCAGTTGAAGTCTGGTGACCTGTATTTCAGTTTCATCCCATTTAACTTTTACCTGCATGGTGATCTTGGAGAAATCACCTCACTTTCTCCATTTTGGTGGGGGGAGATCAAAGTCATCAGAGTAAGTTAAAGATCTATCTAGCTTTTAATGGTAAATCACTGCTCACAAAATTTTAAGAGCTTTTCTCAAGCCAGTTTTGAAATCTTAGTTATGACAATCCTTCTTCAGGTTATATCTGCATTTAAGAATACTACCATGTAATAGTCTATTCACTTAAATCAAGTTGAGGCTTAATTATGGTCTCTATGTAGCAGCAGTTCCTTCTCCAAAGCTCAACAAAATCATCTTAAGAGAAGTTAACTCTTGGGGAAGAAGAGAATAGGGGCCAGGGGAATGGGATGAATGCAATATATCAATAAAGTAAAATAAATAAATAAATGTAAATAAAATAACCAATAGAAAAAGAACAGAAATTAACTCTAACTTCAGTCTATAGTATGAATCCAAGTCTAACAAAATGAGAAATTCCCAAATAGGCTTCCTGATTCTTTCACTTCTCCTCTCTCAGTATTTAAAGAAAGCTAGCTGAAATGCTGCTTTGTCCTGGAGCATTTTCACTCAGGCTGGAGGTGATTTTTCTTTTCTTTGAGAAATCATATTCACTGAGTTGGGCAGTTACTAGGCTAACTGGTTAGCACCTACTGCAGGCCTACCTGAAAGTGAGCCTCCTAACGATGTAGCTCTGGCATCTTATTTGTAGTGACTCAACCTCAGAATTTGGTGTTAATAAACCCCACTAAAAAGAAATGGTGTTGATGAGGCAGTGCTAGAAACTGTTACATTATCTATTGGTCATTTAATTTTAAATTCAAGAAGACTTATCACCCATCATGAGTATGACATTTTTTTTTTCCTGGTAGTCCTAAGGAATTTGGACTGAAATGGTCATCCTCTCTATTCAGGTCTCCTTAGTGGATATTTGCAGGGGTGTGGAAGAGATTAAAGGAAACTAAGACTGTAGCTTCATCTGGAGCATGGTGATACTTAATTTCCCATCAATGTATGTCTTTAAAGTTATCCAACGTATTTCCTGACATTAATTATGGTGGTAAAAACATTGGTTTGGCATTTGTTTGTTTGTTTGTTTTTTAGGTGGTTGATATCTCAATAGCAGCTGGGCAGAACAGAAGTTTAGTTATCCTGTCTGGCTAGGATCTGTAGCCCATTTGACATCTGCAAGGAATTACTTCCGTTCTCCACAAGGCATAGATTATTTCTGTATAAAACAATTCTGTATACCTATCTTTTTTCAACTCATATAGAACTTATCTAATTGATTATCAATGTCCATTGCCAAAATATAATTTGGTGAGATTGATAAACAATGCAGTTACCTTATTAACATTTATTCTATTCCTTACATCATTGTGTAGTAGCCATGCTGTTTGATTGGGATTGACCCTGACCCTTACTCCAGGAGTGGCAAACTAGTGGAGGTAAACCATTCCTCACTGGGATTAATTTAGGGATGGTTCCAGGAACTTAAGCTCCATGAGGACTGGGAATCTGTTTTGCTCATGACTGTGTTTCCAATGCCAAGAATAGTACCTGACAGAGTAGGTGATCAATAAATATTTGTTGAAAGCATGAATGAGGCAAGGTTGTCTGACCAAAATGACTTTTGGGAACTTTGTTTGATCCTCAGAATGTTGGAGAGTCCCTAATTTCTCTAGCTATAACCTAGGAAGCATGTAGCAAATGTATCCAACTTGTGGCCATGAAGAAAATGCCCAAGGGTGAGACCTTAACATGGAGGACAGGGGTGGGCAAAACTGAGAAAATGAGTGAGAAACGGCCTCTGTGTTAACTTGTACCTCTACATAACCTTTATGGGTTAAAATATCTTGAATTAGATTTTTTTCGTTCAACCAAGAGCACCCTAAATGATATAGTGAGAATGGATCAAAGTGTATAACAAAGAACAATTAGCACAGTTATTAGCTCTTTTTCTGTACATGCTGATTCTTGATGCTAATGATTTAAAGACTTGAATACAAAACTATTAACATGACAAGCTTTGACTGAATTAGGGATTTTCTTAAAAACTCCAAGACTTGTGAAATCTAAACAGTTTTCATGTTGTGGTTGAGCCAGAGCTCCCTTAACAAATCAACAAGTAGTTTAAAAACATAATTCTGTTTTTCTAGACCCTGAGGCTTAGAAAGTATTAGATAATACATGCAGAACTGGATATGTCTCTTTTAGGTAAATTTTGGTTATGTAGCTTTTTACTTTCCCTGAATTTGATGTGGTAAGAGCATGTTTATTCATAATGCATGGTATACCTAGTACTAAATAAAACATTGGAAGTGGCTTGACTCTAGTTATAGTATAGCATATAATTCTCTTTATTGATCAGAAATAGGCATCTCTCTTATCTACCTTTTCATTATATACTGAAGATCTATTTGAAAAAAATGTTAAATCTGTGGTAGAATTATAGCTTTAGGCTTTCCTCCAAAACATAAATATCAATTTTAACACAAATTTGTCATAATTTGAGCTTACCCTGAAGCTAAGTTATAGTTTTTATTCTATATTACAGAATGTCAGTAAGAACTCAGAATTTAAACCCTGAAAACTGAACTCTGGAATGCCATTTGAAAAACAAAGTGATAAAGGTAATAGAGACATAATAGCCAAACAACGATTACCTCCATGACCCGATCCCTCATTCTGATTTAAATTCTTGAGTTTAGTATTTGGCTGGCAGTTTGTACACCCTTTGCCTGCTACCTTGTTGTCCTGATGGGCTTATCTGACTTTCTCACTAGCTTAAAAACTTTCTGAGAATAGTGACCATGTCTCATGGAGCTTGAGATTCTTAGTGTCTCAAATAATGGTGTTTAATGAACAAATGAATGGATTAATGAATGTATGAATTGCTGTTGTTTTTTATGGGATCCCAATGAGCATAACTATAATGACCAGTAATAGTATGAATGTGGGAATACAATGGAGAATGGTAGTCCTGTGACATACCTTGCTTATGCACATGGAAATTAGTTTTGATTTTAAAAACTTGAGTGCCAAGACTCTTATGAAGATTGCTAGTTTGAGATCTATGCATTGTATTTTTCTTCTTTTTGAGCTTAGAGTTAAAAGACTGCTACCTACTGGCCTTGTGACCCTTCTATGCTTACTTTTTCAAAATTTAAAAAATTAAGAAAATGCCTTCTTTGATTAAGTTTGAGGGTCATTGTGGTAATCAAATGAGATACTGCATCAGACGTACTTTTAAAACATAAAGCAATTAAAAAATCTTAGGTAAACCGATGAATTCCTAAAGCATAAATTGTAGGAAACATTTTTAATGCAAACTAACAAATATTTAAACAAACAAACAAACAAAATAAACAAAAGCCACAGTGATAAGGGCTCATTAGCACTTAGGGACCATAATGAGGAAGTTTAATTATAAGCACTCTGGCAAACTTAAAAAAATTGATTGATTGATTTGAGAGAGAGAGAGAGAGAGAGAGAGAGAGAGAGAGAGGAAGGGAGAGAAACATCAATTTGTTGTTCCACTTATTTATACATTCATTGGTTGCTTCTTGTATGTGCCCTGACCAGAAATCTAATCTGCAACCTTGGTGTATGTGGGTGATGCTCTAATCATTGAGCTACCAGGCCAAGGCCACCAATTTTTAAATTTAAATAAATCTTAGTGAGTTTTTAAAGGTAAAATGTCCATTAAAACATATGCCCTTACTTCTTACTCTTATTTATCTCATTCATAGTAGGTACTCAATAAATATTTGTTGCATGAAAGAATAAATTCATGGTCAGATTCTGAAAAGTGAGGAAATAAGTGGGGAAAAAAGATTTTTACTTTCCTCCTGCAAGCTATAGCCAATGGAGCTGATGGCTATATTTTAATTTAAGGAAAAAACAACAGAAAAAAACCAATAGTCCATAGGGGAGGAAGAATTTTTTAAAAATCTCAAAGGCAGATAAACACTATTTAAAAGTTGTTGGCTTCCCTCAGCCTGCAAACCCAAAGGTTGCTGGTTTGATTCCCAGTCAGGGCACACAAAATCAGGTTGCAAACCAGGTCTCCAGCCAGGTCCTTACCTGGAGGCAGGTGAAAGGCAACCATACAATGATGTCTCTCTCCCTCTCTGTCTTTCTCCCTTGCCCCCTCTCTCTAAAAATAATAAATAAAATATTTTAAATAAATAAATAAATAATAGTTGTTGGCTTCAGAGTCAGTTGTAAATCTCAGACTGCTGAATCTCCATTAAGTATTTATACCTATCTCACTTTCAGCACAAACAGGCTGTTTACAAAAGTGTTTTTGCAAAAGGGTATTCCATGCTTGTCAATTATTTCTAGGTACTAGCTAATCTCATTGTTTAGATTGGAGAAAACTGAATAATTAAACTGGCTTGCTTGTCATGATGTAGCTAAAGTTTCCAACTTTAGGAAAGTATTCTGTACTTGCAATTAACAATCAAATCATCATTTTACTTTTAACTTTACTAAGTATTTTTTAAGAGAATAGGTAGTTAGCTCAGTGATTAACTTTGGGTCTGAAGGATTTAAACTTTCTTTTTTTTTTAAAGATTTTATTTATTATTTTAGAGAAAGGGAAAGGGAAAAAGGCAGAGAGGGAGAAAGACATCAATGTATAGTTGCCTTTCACCTGAGCCTCAGCCAAGGACTCAGCTGGTGACCTGGCTTAGCAACCTGCTTATGTGCCCTGGCTGGGGAATCAAACCAGTGGCCTTTGGGTTCGCAGGCCGGCGCCTTATCCACTGTGCCATCAGCCAGGGCTAGACTTTCTTTTTTTACTAAACTGTAAACTGTGTCCTAAACGCTTTTGAGAATTTGCTTTGGGGTACTCTCTCTCTATATTGAGTTATTGTTCACTTGTTTTGCTTATATTTTCCAATTTGTGGGTTTACATTGTGCAAATATTCCCCATAGATTACTTTTTTCTAGTTCTTAAGAAATAAAGACATTAAACTAAAATTTGATTTGTTAATACATTTTGAGGTTATAAAGAGAAAAGTTATAGAAATTTGTATTTTAAAGTAGAGCCCAGAGTAGGAACATTTTGTTAATGTTCCTAGAAATCTATATCTGCCCTACTAGAACCAAGAGGGAATTTAAAACTTCAGTTGAGAGCTTTTGAAAATTATGAAATACAGGGTAAATATATATTACTAATACCTGTCAGCCAGAAATGTAAAAACTTATGCTTCAGCTTTGCTAGTTGAAACTTTCTGTGATATACAGACATTCCATTCATTTAGATCTATCTCACTGCTTTGGTACTTGTTTGAGGGTCCATTTTGAAAACTTTACAATAAATGTCTATCTTCAAGTGTTTGGCTCTTTTTGGTTTAGACTCTGGTTTAAAAAAGTTTTTAATCTCATAGACAGACAGCAGTATGGTGATTATCAGAGGGAAAGGTGGGTGGGGGGAGGTAGGAGAGATTAAAGGGATAAATGGTGATAGGAGACTTGGCTTGGGGTGGTAAACATACAATATAATATATAGATGTGTATTATAGAATTGTACCCCTGAAACCTATGTAATTTTATTAACCAATGTCACACTAATACATTCAATTAAAATAGTTTTTAATGGTGAGGTTAAGTGGGAAAGTCTATATTTCGCTGTCATGGGAACTGAGTTCTAGAGCACACAAATTAGGGTGGAGTACTTTTCTGGACATTTTTTTGGGTGGTTGGTGCTCAGTTTCTTTTCACAGTTTTCTGATATAAGGCTTGCCAGTTGGCAATCTCTTAGGCTCTCTGATGGTCAGCTGTTGTGCTGGCAATAGATAACTGATCAAAAACATATATGTTAGTGATTCTAGAGATTTTCCAGAATACTGGAGGTTTTTAAAGAAAGCTTTTAAGGATATAGAACATGCAATGTTTAACATGTTCATTGCTGATACTTTTAGGTTAGATCTCTAGTGTCTTTTCTCTTTTCCTTCTAGTAAAACTTAAATATAGGGAAATGCTTCATTATAAATTGGTACTTTACAATTAAATACCATATTTGATACATTTTAAATGTTCACAATTAATTAGTTCATATCTTTTAGATTCAATGGAAATGTAATAGGTAAAGTGTCATTCAGCCAATGGTATTGTTAGATCCACCTAGAGTATTATAGTTTAATCAGCATTTTGTTTTTGGAAGGGATTCCTAGGCCTCTGGGGTGCTGGGGAGATAAAATAAAAATACTCTTGTCCTGGCTGGGGTGACTCAATGGATTAAGCACTGGCCTAAGAACTGAATGGTTGCCAGTTTGATTCCCAGTCAAGGCACATGTTTAGGTTGTGGGCCAGCTCCCCAGTTGGGGGTGTGGGGTCAGCAACCCTCACACATTAATGTTTCTTTACCTATCTTTCTCCCTCCCTTCCTTTCTCCCTAAAAGTAAATAAGATATTTATATAAAAAGTAAAAATAGAACTTCCAGTCAAGATGGAGGCATAGGTAAACACAGCTTGTCTCCTCACACAGCCGTAGCAAAGATTACAACTGAACTACAAAGCAACTATCATCAGAAATTGAGAACCATCAGAAAATTGAACTATATGGAAGTCTAACAGCCAAGTAATTAAAGAAATCATATTCATTCAGATGAGTGGAGGAATTGAGATATGGAGATGCAGAATGGGTAGTGCCAAACCCATGTGTGGTAGGTAAAATTCAGAAGGGATACCTCAGGAGCAAGGGATCCAAGCCCCACACCAGACCACCTAGCCCTGGGTTCCAGTGCCAGGAAGATAAGTCTCTGTAAGTTCTGGCTGTGAAAACCAATAGAAGATGGGGTAGCAAAAGAAAATTCAGGTTTCTCAGGCTTCTCCTTTTAAAGGGCCTGCAACCAATTTAAGGTTTACATAGACTCACTCCCTCTGGGCTCTAGCACCAGGGCAGCAGCTGGAGGGACTGGTGGCAAAAAAGAGGACACTGAAGTACCTGGCAACAGGATGAGTGGTGGGGCACAGCTTCCTCCTGGATAAAACCCTAGAGGCCAGGCGGTGCCATACGAGGTCTGTCCTGAAACTATTAAGCCCATGTCATTGTAATTAAAACAGTTTGCATGGCCGATACTTTTGGGACATACCTCAAAGTCCCTTTTCTGAGTCCTACCCCACACAGAGCCACAGAGTGGAGATACTGTAGCTGAGACTCCATAAACCTGGTTCATGCAGGCTGCCCTGGAAATTACCTAAGGCTATTCCCTATCTGACTCATCAATGCACTTTTCTACAATAAACCATGCTACTAAGGCAGGAAGTCAAAGTAACTCTACTAGCACGTAGGAACAAACAGAGGGAGGCTGCCAAAATGAGGAGACAAAGAAATATGATGCAAATGAAAGAACAGAACAAAACTCTAGAAGAAGAAGTAAACAAAATGGAGAAAAGCAATTTCTCAGATGCAGAGCTCAAAACACAGGTTTAGGATGCTCAAAGAATTCATTGGATATTTTAACAACACAAAAAAAGACCCAAGCAGAAATGAAGATTACACTAAGTGAAATAAAGAAAAATTTACAGGGAATCAACAGTGGAGTGAATGAAGTTGAGAATCAAATCAATGATTTGGAACACAATGAAGAAAAAAACAGTCATAACAGCAAGTAGAAAAAAATTAACAAAAGAGGATAAGCTAAGGAGCCTCTGGGACAACTTAAAATGTACCAATATTTGAATCATTGGGGTACAGGAAAGAGAAGAGAAAGAACAAGAAATAGAAAACTTATTTGAAAAAATAATGAAAGAAAACTTTCCTAATTTGATGAAGGAAATAGACATTCAAATCCAGAAAGCACAGAGAGCCCCAAACAAGATGGATACAAAAAGAACCAAACCAAGACACAGCATAATTAAAATGGCAAAGGTTAAAGATAAAGAGAGAATCTTAAAAGCAGCAAGAGAAAAGCAGAGAGTTACCTACAAAGGAGTTCCCATAAGACTGTTGTCTGATTTCTCAAAAGAAACTTTTCAGGCAAGAAGGGATTGACAAAGAGTATTCAAAGTGATAAAAAGCAAGGTTCTATCCAACAAAACTATCATTTAGAATTACAGGGCAGATAAAATTATTTCAAGACATGGTAAAGCTAAAAGAGTTCACTATCACTGAGCCACTATTTTATGAAATGTTAAAGGGATTTATTTAAGAAAAAGAAAGTTAAAATTTAAACATTAAAAAGGGAATAAATTTACAACTATCACTAACTGAATTTAAAAAACAAACTAAGCAAACAAGCAGAACCAAAATAGAATCATGGTCATGGAGATCATTTGGAGGGTTGTCAGTTGGGAAGGGGAAGGGGGAGAATGGGAGAAAACATGTAGGGATTAAGAGGTACAAATTGGTAGATACACAGTAGACAAGGGGATGCTAAAAACAGTATTGGAAATGGAGCAAAGACTTATATGCATGCCCCACAGGCATGAACTAAGCAGGGGGATTGCTAGAGGGAATAGTATCTGACATTATCCCAAGCAAACCTGGAAGGGGGAAAAGGGGGAAAATTGGGACAACTGTAATAGTATAATAAATACAATATATATACATTTTTAAAATACATAATAAAATTAAATTTAAATTCCCTTAAAACTGAAGTATAACTTATTTTTAGCTGCCTTGCTATTTAGTCTATTATATATGTGGCTTTATTTTTATTTTAAGAGAACACCAAATCAAAGCTCAAATCAAGATTTAAATTGCAAGTAAAATATCTCTAATTTTAGGGCATTTTTTTTCTCACTCTTTTCCTTGGAAAAGAATAAAATATTTAAAATAATACTGTTGATAAAACATATTGTCTTGAATTTTCAAAGAGATATGTTAAATAAATATTAATGACTAAAATGATAGTGGGAGTAACCAAAATGTCATTTAAATTTCACAAATACAGTTGATATTTATTCAATTTGAGAAAACTATTTCAAAAACTACTACTTTGAAGCCAATACATTTTAAGATTGGCCAGCAATATCTTGAATTAATTGTCTGTAAATTTATTAAAGTAATTAATCAGAATTAGAATGTAAATGAGGTGGATTTTAATAGACTTAGTTCTAAGTACAATTTTATTCTTCATTTTGAAAAAGAATTTGAAAAGTGAGCCTTTATTCAAGGTTAAAATAGCAAGAAGTTTCAGTATTTTTTGTTGTTTTACTAGCATACTGATTCTACATGTTAAGCTGCTATTACAATTAAGGGAAATGTAATATCAAAGAAGCCAATTAGCAAAGTAAAATATTTTCTGGGAAAAATGATATTAAAACAGTCACTTTAAAATTGTGACATATAACTTTTGGTATTTTCTGTACATTCTATAGATTGTTGAAATAACCATTAAAATGAAATTAAAAAAAAAAAAAGACTGTAGAAATGATGTTTATTTTTTCCTGATAAGTTACATGTTAAATAGTTTTTATATTAAGAAAATAATGCTTTTAAATTTAAGCTTTCCTTAAAGTAAAATAAAATTTAAGCACTAGCTTATATATATATATATATATATATATATATATTTATTTATTTATTTTAAACACTATTAGACTATGCAGTTTTATAGCTTATAACCAATATATTTAAATAATCAAATTAAGTTGTGTTACATAATATTACATAATATTTTAAATATGGAAGAATTATAAATATAGTTAACATTTACAATCCTCTGTTAATTATATTTGTGTCTGGTTAACAGAATATTAAAATACATATTCATTAATTATAATTATAGGTTATTATAAATATCTTGGCATTAAAATTTCGGGTTACAATTTAAGCATTAATTTTATATGAATTCCTCTCTGTGACCACAAATGAAAAATGAATCTGCTCCAAAATGTTCAAAGCCAATGTCAAGGGAAAAAAGAAACCCTACCAAAAATTTGACAAAGGCCTTTTGAAATAATTGATGTGTTCAATCAAACTACAAAGACACTAAAATGAAGAACATAGGTTATTTTGTTTTCTTTTGCATTTCATAAGGCATGCCAGCATTAGATATATTTTTATATTTTATAATTTGAGATAATGAGGTATGTTTAGACAAAGTAACAGTGCATTTCAGAGTTGGAAACTTTACTTTTTATTTTCTTAGCTGCATTCCATCTGTTTCATCAAGACATGGTTCTAACAGTTTCATGATATCCAAACCATTAGACACAAAGCTTTTGTGTATATTTGTGAATCAAGGTAGAGTTTTTAAGTTTGACTTGTACAACAGAAGAACAGGAATGATTGTAAGGCACTTAGATGATGCAGAATTGCTTGATATGTACTTATAGTAATTGTTGCTTTTTAAAAAGTATACTTTTGAGCCAGAATACTTGTTACTTGTATAGCATTTTGATTAAATTTTAATAGTAGATATGATAAATTCACAGCTTTATTTTTAGGACTACTACTATTTTCCTCCCTAATAGGTATAAGTATGTAGTGCTGAGTTAAACAAACTTGTTTTTTTTCTCATGAAGGTAAATCAGAAAAATGTCTTGAGGTTAATTACAATTTATTTATTTTTTGAACTGTAAATATAATATATATATTATAAAAATAAAATATTAAAACATACAAATTAAACAACCCACACAATATCTCATATGCAGACTGGGCTACATTTTAAATGATTAAATGTTGTTTCTGCACTTTTGTTAGATCCTATGGAAAAACTGTAGGTTCTTAAAATGAATATTGTTGATTTCATTGTTAATGGAAAACGGCTCTGTTGTCAGTCAGTACAATGTTAATATATGAGCATATTTGTGAGAAAACAACATGGAAGCTTTTCAATCTTTTAGGAAGAGCCATATCTTGAAGCTGGATTATATATGTGCTGACCTTTTCCATTCCCTCACCTCCAATTTATTATTAGTAGAGAATATATAAATTAATTTTATTTTTCATCATATTTTTTTAACCAGGCAAATTATCTAAATAATTTCAAATTATTTTATTTCTAAAACTAATTTGGATTGTTTCAGCAAGGTTTTACCTAATGCATTCTAATGTGTACACTTGGTTAAATTTCAAGAGTAAAACATTTGTGGGTAGTGGGGCTGTTTATATATAAATTTTTATTATTAGTCGACCACCTTGGTTTCTAATAAATTGAAATTAATACATTTAATTTATAAAAGGAATGATTCAAACTCTTTTTCCAAGTAGATTTTAAAATGTATTCTTTTTACTCAGAATTTGGTATACCTTAGGAAGCAAAAAAATAAGAGGGTATGAATAAAATTTAACTTGATTAGCTTTTTATAACTTACAAAATAATTTAAAAATATATATAATATAATTAAATAAAAGTATTTAAAAAGACTGTGGAATTACAAAGACAAGTTGCCACTGAGAACTCCATTGAATCATGAT
This sequence comes from Noctilio leporinus, assembly GCA_004026585.1. NCBI lineage: Eukaryota > Metazoa > Chordata > Mammalia > Chiroptera > Noctilionidae > Noctilio > Noctilio leporinus. Next base: position 54,543 of record PVIW01004563.1, on the reverse strand, counting down.
AAATATCTATATATTGACTTAATATTTATGATTAAAATAATAACTTTCTTTTATAATCTTAAGTGAATTAAACAGTATTTTTGTGAAATCTATCCTGTACTATTAATGCAATTAAAGGGTAAATTTTGCAAAATTTGTTTGAAATTTTCTCCACTTAAAAACACCCTATTATGTGAAAACTTATTTGCTTATTTTATTCTTGCATAGTTAAGGATGCCATAGAAGACCTGAAGTTGATGTTACACATTGTTTCATATGTTCTGAAAATACTTTGATGCTCAGTAGCTGTGAAAGAAATCCTTCTAGGAGTGTCTGGATCTGGTAGTGTTTTTGTACATCCACAGGCTTACTTATGTGAAAAACCCCATGTAAGTTACCATTATCATTTTGTAATCATCTCTAGTCTTTAGAATGACAAAAGACAGGTAGTGTACTAAATCTACTTTCAGAAAAGCCTTATTGAATTCTGCTAATTTAAAGTTGATGATCATGAACATGGAAGTTAGTTTTCCTCAAGTGAGAATACTTATGAATAACATGAATAACTCATGTTATTTTCATAATATTTAAAGTATGTCACAGTTAGGATACATAACCAGGTTGCAAGCCAGGTCTCCAGCCAGGTCCTTAGCTGGAGGCAGGTGAAAGGCAACCATACACAGATGTCTCTTTCCTTCTCTGCCTCTCTCCCTTCCCTTCTCTCTAAAAATAATAAATGAAATCTTTAAAAAAAGTATATCAGGGAATTTTCTGATGTACCATTTATATATAAAATAGGATCTGTTAAATAAAATTTGTCATGTGTATTATTTAAATAATAAAATTTCCAATAGGATGAAATAAATTTGCAATAAGTGTGACAAATCACAAATTTGTTCTATGGAGAGCTGATACAACTTAGTAAGCAAATACAAAATCCCAAAAGTAAATGGACAAAAAGCTTGACTATTTCATGAAAGAGGAATTAGAAATGATTGAAAATATGAAAAAATTTCCACCTCAATAGTATCTGGAAAAAAATAGGCTAATGAGATTACTCATATTCAAGTTAGATTAGCAAACCCTAAAAGATATATAATGTTGGTCAGGACAGAAGTTATCTAGACTCTTGCTAAGAATAACAAGTGGTTCAGCTTTTAACATTATGTAGCAAGGAGTGTTATAAAATGTTTAGTCAACGAACTGGTATGGAAGAACCATGGTCATGGACAAGTGGGATTGATTTTGCAGGGGAGTGAATGAGTGGGGAAGGGGACAGAGGGGAGTAAAAAGGGTATGGATGTAATACAACAATAAAATTAAATTAAAAAAATAAGTAAAAGTACCTCCAGCCAAAAAAAAAAAAAAAAATGCTTATAATCCAGTATTTCCCCCTATTTTGTAGTCTGTGCAAAGAAAATATAAAATTCCCAATAAGATTTATACTGAGATGTTTGACATATCCATTTTATAAGCCAAGAAAAGTTGTAAACAAAATCTTAAAAATATAGTTAGATAAATTATGCTTCACTTAAATAGTGGAACAATGCAGTCATTAATAATAAGTATAAATGGTGTTAATGCTGTATGAAAATATTTCTGCCATGTTAAGTGAGAAAAACTGGATACAAAAGTACAAATCCAAAATAATTTCATATATGTTAAAGTAAAAGAAAAAAGACTGGAAGGAAGTGTGATAGAATGTGGTTGCACAAGAGGAAAGTAATGGGCACTTTTTAAATTCCTTTTTAATTTACCTCTAAACAAATTAGAGAGGTGTGACCTTAAAAAGTATCCATACCCTTTGCCTCAGATATCTCATCAGTAAATATATCGTGAGGATTAATCCTGAATGTTCACCCAAATTTGTGCCAAAGGACTATAAATGTTTTTGTTGCTTTTAATAGTAAACTATTTGGAGCAAGCATGATCTCCAAAATAGGTAAATTTCTAAAATAGAATATATTTCTAAAGCAGAATATTATAGTTATTAAAATTATTTTTCTGAAGTGACTTTCAAATGAAAAATATGATATATCATCATTAAGTAAAAAATATGATCTCAGCCATATGCAAAACAATATGTGGAGAGAAAACAAGAACTGAAATGTATCAAATGTTGGTAAGTTTTTTCTTCTCTAAATAACTTTACATTTTCCAAAAATGTTCAACATATGTTTCCAATTACTTTTACAATCAAGAAAATAAACATAGTAGTTAGAATTTTTAATAAGTAAATTTCAAAAAAATATCTCCTTGGTGAAATTTGTTAGCCTTAAAATAATTACTTAAATAATAATATATTACTTGTAACTTAAGTAATAACTTGAAAAGTAATATTTTTTATTTAAAAAAAAATTGATCTTTATTGTATTTTTCCATTATATTTAGTCCCTTTATATCCTCCTCCCCATAGCAATCACCATACTGTTGTCCATGTCCATGAACTCTTTTTCCTTTTTTGCTCAATTCCCCCACCATCTCACCTTCACCCACCCCCTGCCAGCTATCATTCTGCTCCATCTATGAGTCTGTCTCTATTTTCCTTGTTAGTTCAGTTTTTTTTCCCATTAGATTACACATATGAGTGAAATCATATGGTATTTATCTTTCTATGGCTTATTTCACTTAGCATAATGTCTTCCAGGTCCATCCATAGTGCTACAAAGGGTAAAATATTCTTCTTGTTTATGGCCAAGTAGTATTCCATTGTGTGAAAAGTAATAATTTAAAGTAATAACCACTTTCAGTTTCAAGTGAGCCTTTTAACAGTGGAGAGAACTTTTATTCTCTTAACCTACATTAGGGAGGTTTTCTTATGAAAGCATGTAACTTCTTTAGTAACAAATAAACAGTGTTCTACTAGAATTTTGATACCTGAGTCAAACTATTAAAAAATGTATTCAGAGGAAAGTGGAAAACCAAATCATGAAGGATAGCAAAGTGTTTGACTGTGTGGGTTCATGCTTCTCAATAAATCAGAGTTCCAACGTATCATGGATAACTTTTAAAATAGTCATGGCTGTCATATATGAATGATTTTGCAGAAAAGTATGGTCTTATGGTGGAAAATGTAGAAGGTGGTTGTTTCACTGTGCTAGGAAAACACTTTGATTATTAATGATGGTGCTCACAGTAGTGTCAAACTGAGAAAATAGATATAGCAAAGCCTATTTTTAAATAATACAGGCAGGATAATGTGGTAAATAGGAAGGCAGACTTACCTGACTAGCTAGCTACCTGTGGGTCGTAACTAGTTGATGAGTCCGAAAAATTTAGATGTTCTTAACAAAGAATACCCATATAACATGCCATGGATGGCTGACAAGATCAACCTTTCACTGCCTATTCACCTACATATGGTTAGAATCATCAGAAGTATTATCTTGGAATGTCAAGCACATTCCGTTATTATACAACATACATTTCAAAACACTTTAGTGGTCTTTATAAAGAACTCGAGTGCTCATGATTTTCAAAAAGCTCATTTAAAATGAAAAATTGAACAAAGGAGAAAATAAAATAACTAAAAACAATCCATTTTAAATAAAAATATAGATGAGGTTGTATCAAAAAAATATACAGTACCCTAAAAAGCGTAAGACATCTACTCAAGTAAACATCTTAATTTGAAAGGACTAGAATTAAATGTTTCTAATTATTTCTTTTTAAATCCTGTTTATAGATGAATAAATGCATGCTATAAACATGTTCATATTAATATATTCACATAAAATTAGTTCAGCTAGTAATAAACTATATCTTCCTATCTCATTTCAAAACTACATAATAAGATTTAAACAACCCAAAAGTTACCAACATCAACCTTGTTTCTTTTTAAAAGAAATAATCATTCTTTTTGAAAAAAGCTCTTGGTTTCTAATCGTGAAGAACCAAGAATTTAAGAGTTCATCAACATCTAGTGGGTGATTGTGTAGATGACACATCTTTTGTTACATATCACAATTTTTTCTCAAATATAGTCTAATCTTTTTTTTCTCTCTACAAAAAGTGTCCTATTTAGTCTCATTTTCGTTCTCTTTACCAAAAATGTCCTGGATCAATTTAAGAAATCCCACCCATAACCCTTTCTCCTTTCCATGACCCCCAAAAGCAAAAAACAAAACAAAACAAAAAATCAATTTTGTTCATATGATCTTTCCCTTGAGGTCTTAATCGGTTTAGTCTGTAGGATTTCCTTTTTGGGTGACATTATCAGAAGAAATTACTCTGTACCATTACCTATGGTCAATGAGGTTTGACAGGCTTTCCTTGTCTCTCCTCTGCATCAAGCAATTCCCTGAGACAGGAAGGTGTCGTTTAGATGTGACCCTTTGAAGTTCCTTTTACTTCCACCTTCAACTAAGGGAGATTTTATTTTGTAGGGTCATCAACCTTAAACCCTCAGAGCCTGTGGACAATGCTGCTTTAGTTATTATAACCATTTACTGTAGTTCTCTGTACTAGAGGGAAAGTGAGGCTAGCTGTAGCTTTTTGTCTGGAATTCATTCAGTGTGGGCCTTGGGTGGCCCTTCCCAAGCCATGGGTTCAGGTCTTTGGTGGAAATAGAGAGAAGCTGTGAAGAGAACTCTGCAAATGGGGAAGGTCCAAGGGAGTTTATCTCAGTCAGGCACTTGTAATTTTTTGTTTGCTTTGTTTTTCTGAGGAACAGAGTGTTCATTGCAAATTTGCAGTTTAAAACTGGTGGTAATCAATAATGATAGAGAAGAATGGTGCTGTAGTTAGTTTCTTAACTAATTTAAAATGCTTGCATTGTTTTGCTTGTCTTCCTTTTCTTAACCCCATAAAGAATATAGTTACATTCTCTTGATGCTAGTCAAAAAAAGCACACGTTTGTCATTTTCAAAAAAATGCTCATCTTCCGCAGTGTACCCCATCCTTCCAGTGGATACAGAAGGTCATGGATAAGGAGTTAATATTTCTGTCTTTAGCATAGTGTGTGACTTGTTCATCAAAAGTAAACATCAAAGAAATGGTAACAGTAATGAACTTGAAACTCCTTTAGACTTTTACCTAGAAAAGAAAATAACTTTGGAAAGTCAGTCTCACAGCCAAACAGTACTTTTGGGTAGGGGTAGGGGAGATGAAAATAGTAATTTTAGTTGCATAGTAATTTTAGATTTTTTCTTTTACTGATGAAAGGAAAAGTTTGGCAGTTTCATTTTACATACACTTTTATTTATTTATTTCACTTGGTTTGTTTTAGTGTCAGTAATTACCCTGCATGTGTTTCTGCTGTAGGAGAAAGGTGTATTCACTTCAAATTCACATCTGCCTTGTCTGGGTCGCAGTTTCAAGGAAAGTGTGGAAGTGGTCAGTTTGCCAAAACTTTTTGTAAGTAGTGCTTTACAGTTCCTCTTCCAATGCCTTCCTTCCAATGGGAAAACTTACTAACTATTAAGACAATATGGTGGGAACATGGCTCTCAGAAAGCCCCAACAAAGGCACTTATATTTCTCAGGTTGTGCTCTAGGTTTCTAACCACATAATTGAATTGAATCCTTATATTTAGGAGGATGATATTTTGGACTAATTCCTACCAAAGGGAAGTGAAAAATGGAAGAGAGGATGCAGCATCTGTATTGTTAGGCCAGAGATAGCAGTCTTAGAAATGGAGTATTCTATAGCTTCAAATAGCATTTACCTGTATGTAATTTTGCTTTGATTTGATCCTAAAAATATTCCTCCTTAAATAAGCCATCATCAAAAAACTTTTTACCAAATTTCCATTTTTCAAGGAATGGAAACTAAGGCTCCTGCGTAGTAACATCCTTAAATTTGCATAGTTAGCAAAGGGTAAAAAATTTAAAGCCAAAGTCTTCTGAACGCAAGATCTTACTACACCAAAATTTAATGAGGATATTTCAGTGAGAAGGAAATTATAGAGAAATTTGGTTTCTTGAGATTTGCCAAAGGCTAAACCTATATAAGCATCATTAAGCCTGAAAATAAATCAGACCTGCAAAGTACAGGGCAAATTATGCATGTTTTAAACAACCACAATTTAATTTATAACTTAAAAAAAAAGATTTTATTCATTATATTTTAGAGAGAAGGGAAGGGAGAGAGGAAGAAAGGGGAGAAACATCAAGGTATGGTTGCCTTTCACCTGCCTCCAGCCAAGGACCTGGCTTGCAACCTGGTTATGTGCTCTGGCTGGAGAATCGAACCAGTGACCTTTGGGTTCACAGGCCAGCACCTATCCACTGAGCCACCAGCCAGGGCTAATTTATAACTTTTTAAACATTATTTTATTCTACCAATCTTCAGTTTTAATTTGATAGATGTTGTACATTTTTAATAGTATATATAACCATCCAATATGTCATAAATATTATTCCCCAATTATACAACATATATTGAGGAAGTGGTTTTCCAAGTGTTTTTCAGAGAGGTTATGTGGCATATGGGATAGAGTAAGATTTTTAAATCTGATTATTATAGTTGGAAACTGAAAAAGATTAAATTCTTAAGTCTCCTAAGGGATAAAAAAATGATACGTTATAAATACCCAGAAAAGTTACTAAGATTATTCTTTTTGTGATTTAAATGAGTAGGTTCAGTTGTAGACTAAATTTTGTGTTTTTGCTTATATTTCAATTCAGTAGATTCTAGAAAAGCTGTTGCAAACATATTCTCAAAAACCCATTCATAAAACCAATAATGAAGTTTTAAAAAGTAAAACTTCATTATTTGTTGATTAGAATACCACATACCAATATTGTATGGTGAGAAATATTAAAACTTTTAACAAAACTAAGAAACAAATATATGGTCAAACATTTCAATGGTGAGATTGTGTAATATTTTTTCTTTCAAGGAGTTTCATTTCTAATATTTCAATACAAAGTATCATGCACAATTTTTATAATAATTTTTTATTAAAAAGAAACTGCTAGGAAAATAGTTTAAAAGCTAAGAATTTATTGTGGTATTATTTGTTTAATAACTTTTTCTAGTTATTACTATAATTTTTAATGGCCTATCACAACTTATTTTCTATTTTCCTATTTTGAAAGTTAATGGGATTTCCATTAGTGCTTTGTTTTCTAACAGAGCCAAGGGTTTCCACAGAAAACAGATCTCGCGGAGATTCTGAGTCATTCCAGTGATTTCATTGGGCCTCCGACTGTTGTGAGCCTAGAGGAAACACTCCATGTGAAACTTGCAGATGCATCTGGTAGTGATTTGTCATTTACCATGTTTTGGGCTGGCAGCCAGGTCAGCTGTTGCCAAGAGAAGGCTGACAAGGAAATAAAATTATTATCAAGAAAAGACTTGGAAATATGCATATACTGAATGAAGAAAACTGAGACAAACTAAAAAATATATAGGATGTAATGAACTCCCAGAAATAAAGAAGAAAGAAGAGGACTCAATCCCTTCAGGCTACTTTCCCACCACCCCACATCATGCCTTTGACATATCAAGTACTAGTCTTTAAATTTATTTAATTAATTGGACAACTAGGAGTAGATTTCCTCAAATGTTTCAGTCAAAACAATTCTATGACCTGGAAATTTATCCTTGTAGTTACTACTTACTCCTCACCACGTTTTAGTAGTTTTATATGTAATGTCTAGCAGGTTTATCTCTTGAACTCACTACTCTTCAGGCTTAGTGAATAAAATATATAATTCTGTACTATAAAGCATTTAAAAAAGATACAACTTAATTCTAATAGGAAAACATTCATAAGCTGAGAATTTCAAATGCACTTGAGTGTTGAATATATTGGAATCCTTTAGTTTTAGTGGAAAAATCCTGACTAAAGATAGAAGGATAATATATAGACAAATCCCTGCAATATGCAACTAAATGTTTTTTTGTAACAGGCTTGATATTAAGGTTAAAATCTCTCGACTTGAAAACAATGTTTTTGAACCTCACCAAACTTCATTAATTCTTTTGGTACTTTTGACTAAAGTAATTGTAATAATCACTAATATTTACTGGGTACTTTAAGTTGATACTTTTTACTAAAAACCTGAAGGTAGAAGTTATGCAATAATATACTTTAATCGAACCCTTTTATCTTATAATAGTAGTTATCATAAAACACAATGGTGGTGATGACCAAGAGAGAGCAGATAGAAAACACTTAGGTAACTTATTTTTGTTGTAATCTATGAAACATGGTGAACTTTCCATGGTAATGAAGACACTGTGTATATGCCCAAGAACCAGTCAAATAATTTAGAATGTCAGATTGATCCATGTGTTTAGAATAGTCATTTGTATCAAATGAATTGCTATATGTAATGAAAAGAACAGAATAAACAAACAAATTGAAACAGAATCATAGACACAGAGAAGAGGCTGCTGGTTGCCAGAGGGGTGGGAGTTTGGGGACTGAGTGAAAAAGGCGAAGGGATTCAGAAGCACAAATTGGTTGTTACAGAATAGTCATGGAGATGTGCAGTACAGCGTAGGGAACATAGTTAATAATATTGTAATAACTATATATAGTGTCAGGTAGGTACTAAAATATTGGAACACTTTGTAAAATATATGATTGTCTAAGCACTATGCTGTATATCTAAAACAAACACAAACTAATTTTGAATGTAAACTGTAATTGAAAAATGAAACTAAAAAGGAGACTTATTTATTTAAATTAAGGAAACATTGTATAGCATAAATGGAAAGAGATTGGGCCTCAGGTAAACCTGGGCTAGAATCCCAACTCTACCACTTATAACCTAGATGACCTTGGGCAAGTCATTGAAACAGTTGTCTCATATATAAAGCAGCAGGGATAGTACTCAGAATTGTTGCTGTAAGTGTAGTTACAGAACCTAGAATAATAAATGATACAGGAGTTCAATAAATGGTAGCTATGATTATTATTTATAATATTTATAATGATTACTTTATTTAAGTCTTTTAGTCCCTAACATTTTGTAATTAAAAAAGTATAAACTTCGTATGCTTCATTTCTAATGAAAAGTTCTGCAAGGACTGTTTCTTGATCATGTCACGTTGACTTTAGTCATCTTGAGATAGGTATGGTTTGGGGTAAGTGAACAGACTTGGAACTGGACATTATTGTGCTCAAGTTTACCATGTGGCTTTCTGGGACACTTATCCTACTGAAACCAAATTTATAACACACGATTGCTGCTCCTGGGCCACAGGAAAGGCACAGTGTTAATGGCCTACATATAGGAAAGGAAAAAAGAAAAGGATAACTCATGAATCTCTCAAGGGCAACTTATGAATCTCTCTGCTGTTCCAAGAACTGGTACTATTGTTATAGCTGCTACCACTGATGGGCCAGCATATTTTTTGTTGCCAAGGCCATCTCTCGTGGGTCTATTAGTCCTATTATTTAAGAAAGAAATTTGCTAAATTTGATTGTTATGTTTATAATTTTTACATCGACAAAATGTTTTACAAAGCTATTGTGTGGCAATCTTTTAAGATTCATCACTTTGGGGGGAGTGGGTGGGTGGGGAGGGGGACAGAGGGGAGCAAAAAGGGGATGGATGTAATAAAACAACAATAAAATTAAAAAAAAAAAGATTCATCAGCTCTGATTATTATTTTTTTAAAGTTGGCTTTTTTTTTTTTAAAGATTTTATTTATTATTTCCATAAAGAGAGGAAGGGAGAGAGGCAGAGAGGGAGAGAAACAGAGAAATATCAATGTATGGTTGCTTTTCACCTGCCTCCAGCCACAGATCTGGCTGGAGACCTGGCTTGCAATCTGGTAATGTGCCCTGGCTGGGGATTCGAACCAGAGACCTTTGGGTTTGCAGGCCGGTGGCACCTTATCCACTGTGCTACCAGCCAGGGTGATTATTTTTTAAAATGTTCCTTAATGTAAGGAATTGTATTTTTACTGCTTTGTATTCCTCATGGTGCCAAAGTTAGAGTCTTGCATTAGAAGTTTTAAAATAAAAGTTAATTGATTTAAAAATCCCTATTTCTAGCCCTGGCTGGTGGCACAGTGGGTAAGGCACTGACCTGCGAACCCAGAGGTTGCTGGTTCGATTCCTAGCCAGGACATACAACCAGGTTGCAAGCCAGGTCTCCAGTCAGGTCGGTAGCTGGAGGCAGGTGAAAGGTAGCCATACATTGATATCTCTCTCCCTCTCTACCTCTCTCCCTTCCCTTCTCTCTGGAAATAATAAAAAAATCTTAAAAAGAAATCCCTATTTGCCCTGAAGACTCATCCTATTCATGAGGTTTCTTCTTTCCTTCCTCTTTCTTTCTCCCTTTCTTTCTCCCTCCCTTTCTCTTTCCTCCCTTCCTTCCCTTCTTTCTTCCTCCCTTCTTTTTTTTATTTCTTTTTTTCTTTCTTGAGAAATATACCAATATGTATTACTTCAAAGTTAGGATTCATAACACTAACCTCTGTGCTAATAACCATTGGTAAATATTGCAGACAAAATGAAGCCTGTAAAATAATGATTGAATCGAAGGTTGTATTCTTAGTTCTTAAAATAGGCATCATGCCCTGGCTGATTTGGCTCAGTTGGTTGGAGAATCATCCCATAGACTGAAAGATAATGGGTTCAGTTCTTGGTCAGGGCCCATATCCAGGTTGCAGGTGCAATCCCTGGTTGAGGTATGTAGAAAAGGACAAGTAATCATTGTTTCTCTCCCCCTCTGCCTCTCTCTCAAGTTTGTGTCCGATTTCTCCTTTCCTCTCTCTCTTAAAGCAGTGAAAAAATGTCCTCAGGTGAGGATAAAAAAAATTAAAATAGGCATTACATATACCTATTAAACAAACATGTAATTGTTGAAAGAATAGTAATTAAATATGTTTCCATTAACCTAAAATATTTATCAACCAAAAGAATTCTATGTTCCCTGATGAGACAGTAGAGGTCAAATACTTATTTCCCTTGAAACCAGGTTTACAACAGACTCTCTTCTAAGGTATTAATTTTATGGCATATTTATTAATTTTTAAAATGATCAGTTTTTAAAAATTATTGTTTTGGTAAGATAAAAACAATTTTTAAAAAATTTTAAAATACAGTATTAGAAAGTACAGACATGTGTGATAATTTATTACAAAATGTCACAGTAGACCATGCCTACATAAATATAAGCCCTATGTAGTCTTCTCTCATTGAAACCAGGCTGGCTTTATGATTTGTTGGGTCTCATAGAATGTGATGAAAATGGGGTTATGTAAGTTTTAGGTTTAGGCCATAAGAAGTCTTGTAGCTTTTTCTTGCTGCTCTGAGACATCATATAAGGAAATCTGATTCATTTATTTGAGAATAAATGGTCTATGGAAAGAGAGGCCCTGCTGCAGAAAGACTACAAAGAGAGATTCAGCCTGACCCCAGCCATTCTAGCTGTACCAATCTGGGCCTGTGACATGTGGATGAAACCATCTTGAACCCTTCAGCCCCTGTCAAGCTGCAAGTTAACAGCAAATGAATGTGTGAGTCCAGTTAATACCATATGGAGTAGACATTAGCTTCCCAACTGTACCCAGTCCCTATTGCAGAATTCTTAGCAGATCAGCGGTAGTGTTGTTTTAAGCACTAAATTTGGGAATGGTGTGTTATGTAGCAATAATTATGCAGCAATAGTTAACTATTGTACATAAGAAAATTATGTACTATCCCACCACTTTGACAGAAATTAACATTTTGGAGTAATTCATATTGTGTTGAGACTTTGTTCATTGTATCATGAATATTTTCTCATGTGACTAATCTTTAAAATATTTAGATTTTATACAAAAAAATCAATAAAACTTAAAATCAACAACCTGAACAAACTAGACTTTAAAAAGTTAGCAATACCAATGAGGTTTATCCAGAAAATATCCAGTCATGTACTATGAAAAATAGACATTTATTGAAGATATAGATATCAGAAACATTGTACATAGGACAATGATGCCTCAGTTCCCTTCAAAGTAGGAACCTTGGGACCTCACACAGTTCTCCCAATCACCATTAGCTGCCCCATCATATTTCCCTGAATGTCATTGATAGTATGAAATCTCTTCCCTTTCAAAAGCAATTTTAGTTTTGGGAAAAGCTAGAAGTCACAGGGCACCAAATCTGGGCTGCAGAGGAGCTGAGTCACATGGGTGATTTGACGGTTCACCAAAAAGCTCTACGTAAGGTGTGATGTATAAGCAAATGCATTGTGATGAAGCTGCCAATCACAAGTTGCTCATAGCTGCAACCTTCTGAATCATCTGAATAGTTTCCAAGGAGGAGTGTTTAAACTTAATGCAAAATTTGATGCAGATTCATTGCTCTACTTGCTCAGTCACTTTGAATGCAATGGCCACACAGTAACATGCTGACTTGACGGCATCTACTATCCCCACTGCCTGGTACAGTGAAGTTGTTGTTCATGCAAGTGCATTCTAGTCTCATTAATTAACAATGGTTGGGCTTTTTCTGGACACACCTCATATATGTTCTCAATAATAATGATCGCATAAACATATGAGGAATATGGGCCATGCTGTGTATCAGTTATATGTTGTTATGAACACATCTCCCCAAAAGTTAGTAACTTAAAATAACAACAAACATTTATCTTTCAGAGTTTTTCCCAGACAAGAAATCAAGAGTGGCTTAGTTTCGGGGTTCTGGTTCTGGCTCTGTCATAAGATCATAAGATTGTGGTCAGTATGTTAGCTAGCCTGCAGTTATCTGAAGCATTTATTAGGGTTGGTGTATTCTCTTCCCAGGTGACTCACTGTAGAGGCTGACCTGTTAGTTCTACTTGTTGGTAGGAGGCCTAGTTCTTTCCCACATGGACCTCTCTACAGGGCTAGTTGAGTGTTCTAAGAACATGCTGGCTGCCTTCCCCCATGAATGATTGAGGAACCTATTGTGGAAGCTGCAATGTTCTTTTGCAATATCATGTTAGTCACCCAGGTCAGCCCTATTCAGTGATGTAAATTACCTTTGCTGAAACATAGAACAAAAGGAATGACCATTAAGAATACATTGACAATTATGAAATCTGATGGAATATTGAACCAAAATGGCCAGAGAACAAAAGTTAGTTTTATTGAAATATAATCTTAGGATTTGAGAAATAAAGGTTGTGTAGCTGTGGAAAACAAGGTCTACATGTTCTTTTTGGAAGAAATATTTTAATTTATTACTAAAAAATTATAAATAATAAAGAATAGGTTGGTGATAAATGAAAAAATCAAATTAAGTTGGATTTCAGTATTTTGGTGAAATGATAAGAAAAATTCTTCATCTTTGACTTAAAAAATTCTTTGTTGAAGATAATTCATGCAGAAAACTGAGCCTAAAAAGCATTTTGAAACCATTTTTAAAAGCTTTAACACTGAGTTAACACACACTGTATTAATCTATACAAAGTGGAGTAAAGATAGTTTCTGATAGATGATGTAAGTTTATAATGTAGATAGCTAACCTGAAAAAAATGTAGGTTGTTGTTTTAAAAATAACTGTTCCCTTTTGTTTTATTTATGAAACCAATCCTAGCATATTAAAACTGGAAAATACTTTGGTAATCAGTGAGACAGTCTTCCATCCAATACAATAATTTTTTTCTGCAGTGTTTTGATAGTTGGTCTCTCTTTCACTTGGATACCTCTGTTCTTGGGCAATTCTGGTTTATACATTTTTGTATGTTCAGTCAAAGTCAAAATTTAAGATTTTTCAATCCACCTATTTCTGCCTTTAGCAAATAATCCAATTCTGCTTCTGCATGACAGTCCTCAAATGTCTTTGTCTTGCCTTCTGTACGTCATAAACAGTATGTCAAGATCCAAGCTATTCACAGATAACACCCACCAACACTGTGCTATTGTAAACAATCTCAAAATATGACTAGGAAATCTACTTTTATTTAATAGAATTTGAATTTAATACTTTACTACAATATAAACTTAATGAAGATAGGAGCTATATATTTTTACTCATTCTTATATCCTTAGGACCTAACAACTTGCCTAGCACACAATATTTGTTTAATGAATGAATGAATGACTATGGCCCAATTCAGCATGTGTGTCTTTTTACTAGATCCTGGAATTTTTTTTCTTAAAATTTCAAGGTTACAGTACTAGTGGAAATTACTACTTTGTATTTAAAAAATTTTATTCCATTTCAAAATATTTTATGAACAAATAAATGAGCTATCTCTAATCTATTGGACAATGCCTATCTTTCATCAAACAAGCACTAGCCTAATGTCCTAAAGCTACTTTTTTAATCATAAAAAGGAAAACTATATTATGTTCAGTGAGAAAGGAAAGTGGAGCAAGAACAATTCTGTGAACTGAACTAAGACCATATGACAAGGATAGCCTATTTATTCTTACTCTTACAAAAGTCAACCACAGAATTTTGTAATTCCTTTTGAAAACAAACACTTCTTTCTTCCATTTGGGAATCATTTGATTTATGTCTGGCTCAGAATGGGACTCTCAACTGCACTGCCTACACATTTTCTGCAGTTTACTGATGATGTTTGTTCTAAGTATAGATTTAGCTTCATTTTATTAAATTTGTAGTACTGACAATCCATGTCAAAGTAAGAGATTTACTTTACAGCAAAGGTATTTATTGGGATTAGCTGCAGGTGATTTTCACTTTCATGTCAACTTTAAGTGGAATCTGCTTACTTGCTCTAGTCATTCAAGAATTACTGTTAAAGCTGCCCAAACACTTGCATTAGAGAGCCCCAGTTCAGTTATTCAATTGCAACCTAACTAATTAAGGTACAGTTAGTACAGTGGAGCAAAGTGATGAGCCCCTAAAACTTGGAAATAATGCCACTTTCTAAATGTAAAGCAAGTAAATTCATCAAGTTTTGCGTGAGATTAGCCATCTGTAGAAACTGTTAACTGTGTGTGAGGTTGTCCATGATTTAGATAAAATACCATTCCAAACTCAATTTGCATTCCTTTCTTACAAAGCTACTTTCTAATTATGTCAACCTTCCAGATGTTTTGATTTGGAAAATTTACTTCCCTGAATAATAGATTTGTGCCCATGGTCACTGGAAAATGCGTAGTATTTCATACTGTTAATGAATGTATTGCTTCTTTCATGAGTCAGTTTCTGGTGAGCTTAGCTAGCCAAAATCAGTACCCAGGAACATATTCAACTCTTGGTGCACTGAAAAGAACAAAAATAACCTGTGAGGTTAGTAAAGATGTAGGTATTGCATGATTAGCTCTTTTTAAATTGGTGCAGATTGCTAACACATCTCCTTTCATTTTATCCCTAATATCTCACTTAACTTTATTCTAGAGATTCTAAAGCATTATGCCATAGTTGTCAATATAGTGGGTAGATTTTATAATCACCATTATTTGATAAAACTGTAATTGAATATACCATTTTGGCAGTAACAAAGTACCAGTTGGTTCAGCTCATTGAAGTTTTCTGAGATGTGAGCTGAATTTGACAACTAGCTAGGGGTGATTTGTCTAATGTGTATTTGCCTAGTATTTTGGCATCATCAGTTCAAAAATAACTATGTAATACAGCAGTTTATCATAATATCTGTGAAGAAAATATTTCAAAATTTGTAAAAAATTTGATTTCTCTAGTTCAGAATCTATATAGGAGGTCACTATACATATTATATGTAAGTGAAACATCTTTAAACATTGCAATTGAATTAGGAGTAATATTTTCTCTCTTTCTTTCTTTTTTTTTTTTAAAGATTTTATTAATCATTTTCAGAGAGAAGGGCAGGGAGGGAGGAAGAAAGGGAGAGAAGCATCAATGTATGGTTGCCTTTCACTTGCCTCCAGCTACAGACCTGATTGGAGATCAGGCTTGCAACTCGATTATGTGCCCTGAGTGGGAAATCAAACTAGCAACCTTTGGGTTAGCAGGCCAGTATCAATCCACTGAGTCACACTAGCCAGCCAGGGCTAAGATTAACATTTTCAATAAAAAATTCTGGTATTTTAAGTGAGGAATCTTTGCTGTTTTAAGAGAGTTCCTAAAACTACTGTACTCTATTTGCATAACCATGAAAACTAAGAATATGAGTACTTAGATAAAATAATGGGCAGAAAAATGGCATTCTCAAACATAGATTCACTTTCTAATCCCCAAACACTTGAATATTATTATGGTATATGGCAAAAGGACGTGATTAAGTTAAAAGGATCTTGAAAGAAAGAGCTTATCCTGAATTATCCAGTGGGCCTAAATGCAATCACATAGTGAGAGACAGAAGGAGATTTTACATAAATTGACAGGAAAGAAGATACTCACAGAGGATAAGGCCATGAGAAGGCAGACCAGGCAGAGATACAGCCCTAGGCCAAAATGCCAACCACTTCCAAAGCTGAAAGAGGCAAGGACTGGGTTATTTTTCAGAGCCTCCAGTGACATTGTGGCCATCTGACACCTTGATTTTGGACTCTGGCCTCTCAATGTTTGAGAGAATAAATTTCTGCTATTTTAAGCCACTGAGTTTGTGGTAATTTGTCATAACAGCCATAGGAAACTAATACAATAAGTATAGGTTTAAGAATTTTTGTTTTGTTCGCCAACATAGAAATCATACTACTTCTTTCAGTATTGGGTTACAGGTAGAAACTATACAGTTGGACCTGTGATGAAATGCATTGTAGTCTTATAAGTTTACATGATAGGTTGCTACATTAAAATGTTCTTCTTTATTTCTTAATTATTAAGAGTCTTGGAGTAAAAAATATTTGACTAGACTAGTAAGGTGTCAGGATGATACAAATTTGGTTTGTATCATTGGTTGTAAAGATTAATTTACTTTAATACAATTTGTGTTTGCTATTATTTATTTTTAGATATACAAATAAAAACACAAAGAGAACATGATTCTCATTTTTCTTTTCTCTCTGACTTTCCAGGTCCAACAATGCACATTGTACAATCAAAGAAAGGAAGACTTATCTCAGATTCTCTGCTGGAGTTTTATACTTATTGTTGCATCACATAGAGAATTTGCTCTTTCTTTTCTCTCCCTTCATCCCCCAAATAGTTATTAATTTGCTGTCATGTATTCAAAATGCTGAGGATAAGGTGGTGGGCGATAGATGAGGTAGATATGGTTTTTGTCTCTGTAGTAAACACTAGCCCATTAGTGCCTTTGCACAAATTAGTAAAAGTCACCTCCTTTCAGCTCGCAACCTGAATGCACAGGGTCTGTCCAGCTGAGTAAATGTAGATTTTAGAGCCATGGTGTAAAGGGTGCCAGGTGGGCACAGCAGTCTGGGCTGGTTGGCTGCGGTGCAGGTGGCAGAATGTTGACTACTAGGGTAGTTAGCATAATGGGCTAGTGAGCAATATCCATCTTGGTGAGTGTACGAGCACATGTGAGTGTTGTGAAGGGTTGAGGACTTTGCTGTCCTGAATTGTGTCCATTGACGTGACCATCTCCTATCTGATGTGGCCCATGTCAAGAACCTTTCTGCCAGACAGAAATCTTTGAAAGAGAAGGAGAAGAATCCCTGAAGCAGCCTATTGATTGATGAAAAAGTTGAACTGTATTACATTAAGTTCAACGAGAGCTTTGCTGAAATGAACAGGAGCACAAATGAATGGAAGACAGTTGTGGGCATTGCCATGTTTTTCATTGGCTTCACTGCTCTCATCCTGACCTGGGAAAAGTGCTATATGTATGGCCCCATCCCACATATCTTTGAAGGGGACTGGGTGGGTGGCCACGCAGACCAAAAGGATGCTGGATATAAAGGTCAACCCGATCCAGGGCTTCTCTTGACTACAAGAAGCATGAGTGCAAGAAACAAGAACCCACCATTCACATACATGAAACCTCACCTAGTTCTGTCATTTCATTGCAGTTCAGCATATTTACTGGAAACTGTTATGCTGTAGTCTCAATGCTAATAAATGATCAATTTACTTAAAATAACAACAGATTCTAACACCACTTGCTCCCTTGGCTGGCTACTTTTGTGGAAAATCTGCATAGCTTTAGGCAGAAGTGCTGCTTTGTCTGGAGAAGATTATCTGGCTATGGCAGATGGTTTTCTAAGTACTTCCACCATTCCTTTCTACTTTAAAAAAGGGATAAACACTTTCTGGATTACTGAATAGAACAGGCTCCATTTCCAAATAGTTGTATACAGCAAAGAAGGGAGAAGCTAAGGTGAATATTGATATTTTTTCCACTACTGCATGCCTTCTCCCATAGAAGCTTGGAATTTATTTCAACAGGTTTTCATTGAACCTAATTCTTTCCCACAGCTCAGAGAATCTGTTTTATTCTGTTTTTTCTTTTTCCCCCCAACATGGTAAAATGCTAACCACCTTTTTATACATTGGGAAATAAACCAACTACTTAAATGCTTAGGAATATTTTGTGGGCTTTAGACTGCTAAAATTTGTGGAGTAGTGCTAATTGGAAAGATAATATATTGAATGAAAAAGTATTATCAAGGTTACATATAGCCAGAGCTACAACATAGATGTGTTTGGTGAAAATGACTCTTTTGGGGGACTACTCAGAATTATCACATGAAAATGTTTGTGAATCCTCAGTATATTTTATCTTCTTTCACCAGCAGCAAAGATATATATGGATAAATTGTTCCTATCTCTTCCCAAAAGGAAGATTTATTTGTACTGTTGCAAAAGAGAAATTATCCTTTTGGAAACTTGAACAGAGCGTGGGATTTAGGGTATGTGTATGTGTGTATGTGATAGTTAGATATGCTTTGCTTTAAAAAAATAATGGAAGAATAAAGTTTCTTCATTTTTCCCTATCACAGCATAGGGATTTAGGGACAGAAAAACTGATAAGTGATTTTTTTAAGTCAGGAAAAGAAGCCTGAACCAGTAGTCTAGCTTGCCAGATGGAGTCTGATGTATAAGAAAGATTTGTATTTTAGAGGTTGAGGTTGAGTGGGAGTGGAGGAAAGGCAACCAACAAAAGGCTACAGATAGTTATGAGGAAATCAAAACAGAAAGACAGAGCCAAGATCTGGAAGATTCATTCCATTCTAAAATAACTATCTCCACTGCTTAGTTAAGTTGAGGAAATGGTTTATGTCAAAATTGCCTATATGTGGGGTAGCTTGCTGTAAACTTTCTATTGAGGTGCCTGAACCACTCATTCAGTTATAATTATGTTGATCAAAATAGTTATTTATTTGAGTTATAACTATTTAGACAGATTGTTATTACAGTTTGTGACAATTAAGTGTGACATAAAATTGCACTTGAACAAAAGGTGAGATATCTTAAAAGTGGCCTTATTTTTCACATATTTTTAGTCTACAGTGAATAGGAAAATCTCACTAAAAAGTCATTTTTTCTTAGGTTTCATAACTGTGTTGAATAGGAAAGGCAGACTTAATCTTATATTTTATCCTCCCAGTTTAGATAAGAAAGGCCATAGGGTTAAATGTTTTTAGTTCACACAACTATACTAGCTCTAGTTGTGGGCTTGGAACTTGGCTTTTGAACTCAAGTGGGCTCCACTCCAAACAAAACTGGCTTTTTGTATTTTCAGATCCAGGACAATGAGTTTGCAAAGCAGACCTAATCTCCTGAGAAAAACAGATGGCAAATAGACCTGAAAAGATACTGATTGAGCAAGATAGCTGACCCATGGGTCTTCACTTCAGAACATAGCTATATGTGGCAGTGATGGCCACCATAGCACCTTCAGGACCACTAGAAGCAGTGGCATCTCTCTGTCCACTTCTCATGAAAGTCTGGTTCATACTGAGTCTTCTGTTGCTCAGCCTACATTCCTTATTTCTGAATGCTGAGTCAGAGCTTTGTTGCTCCCAGCTCACCTCATGGCCACCCATATACCTACAACAGAAAGATGTGGTAATTCACAAAAAAGAAAATGGTATGGCCCAGGAAAAGCACTTGACTGTACCAGATAGTTCTTTCCTCTGGCAAATTGCTGAAACATGCAATTGTAGGGAAAAATGCCCAGAGACTAATCTAGGAAGAGTTTAGTATCTGGGGGAAGGCAGGATAATGCAGTGATTAAAAGTTCTGAAGCCAGATTTCCTGGATTTATTTTCCTGCTACAGAACTACATAGGATTTCAGGCAAGTTAGCCAACTTCTTTCTGTGCCTCAGTTTCTTCATTATTAAAATGGTGATAATAACCATACCCATGCCATAGGATTGTTGCCAGAATTAAGCGAGTGTGAGTTAATGTAAGTGAAGTGCTTAGAATAGTGCCTAGAATAGAATATTAACTATTTTAATAATGTTAATAAATGTTAGTTATTTGTAACTTCAGTTCTCATTCTTTTAAAATACAGTGAGTCATGCCAGCAAGATACTATTTAAAGGGTACAAGAATGATACCTTAAATTATTTGCTCTCAAGCATTTGCTAATGCTTTACATTTTGTATTACAGATCATTCAAGGATTCAGAGTGGAACAAAGTTAAAAATGGGATTTGTGATAGGGACCAAAGCCATAAACTGGAAAAAGGCCAGTGTAAAGGATAATTGGCTGTAATAAAGGGTAAGGGCTACAGCATTCTCTATACTTCTGGTTAGAAGCTAGTTTTGTCTCAGAATTTGGCTCAAAACTGAGTTTTCAAGAGAGAACTAAAGGTTAGCCTAGCTTTGGTAGTAGATCTAGCTGTAGTGATCTACTACATGGTGGCAGTGTTAAAAGACTTGAAGCATTGTCACTTGGAAGAAATAATTGGATTTGTTTATTTTTGTAGAACAGCACTGAGATGAATGACCAGGTTTCATGAAACCAGTTGGGCTCCATATGAGGTAAAAGTTTTCAATCACAAATGTTTTAAAATAGAAAAGCCTGCCATATTACGTTCTAACAGTAAAAATGCTCTAGCAGAAGCTAGCCCAGCCCAATCAGAAATGCACATTCATCTGCAGTGGGGATAATTATCATCCAACCACACTGTTCTGTGAATTAGATGCAATAAGGTGCTTATGGCAGTTAGTGCCTGGCACATTGTAAATATTCGATGAATGTTAGTTGTTGGTACTACTAAGGCCACTACCATCTCCACCACTATTGTTATTATGATTAATGGAGATTTTAAATTTAGCTAAGAGGCTGGACTATATGATCTCTCTAGTTTCTGTGAAAATAGACTGTTAGCTTATACTTTTTATGGCCTTTTACTCAGGAAGTTTAAAAGATTTAGAAATGGGAGACATCTTACATTGTAGGATGTGGTGTTGCTCTGTATGTGTTTATTATGCTAGTTCCTTTGACTATTCTATTATTTATTATTCTCTACTTTATTTAGAATGGTTTAACCTGTGTATAGTTCAGCTGTATTCTTTGTTAGTGTAGTAATGATAGACTTCTGTTTATAAAGATGAAAAAGTGATGGGATAAAAAAATGAAAAAAGTTTCAAGTTTAAATAGCAAGATCTTTTATTTCTCAGCTGGTAAACAGGTTAGATGAGAATTATTTTAGGGGGGGAAAAAGGCACCATGTTTATTTTCTCCTGAAGGATTCATTATGTTTTAAATTCAGGCTTTTTCTTGCCAAAAGAAATTGAGTAAGGAATAAAATAAAAATCAGCATGTTCCTTAAAGGCAAATGAACAGAACATGAAGAAGCAAGATAGAAACAAAAAATCTAAATGCAGGACATGTCTAAATGAAGCAAAAGGTGAAGGCTGTTACTTCTCCTATTGTTGTAAGTATATGCTCTTAGTCGAAACTATTTTATATTGATGAAGACATATTTAACTATAGTTACTGTGCATTTGTTGATGGTGAGGTAAAGCTGGACAGCATAAATGAAAATTTTCAGCTTTATCAACATCTCTGAGAAAATAGATACAATAAAAAGAATCACACAATTATGTTAAAAGAATGCAGAATCATAAATGGTTTTTACTCCATGATCACCTAGCAGCTGATAAATGGAAGCCCTTTTGGAGTTTGGCTTCGTTTTATTTTTTTCTGTATGTGTACAGTTCATTTAGACTCCCTTCTCCTTCAAGGATTTTTTTCCCCTTGCTGGTTGGCCTGCAGAGGCAATCAAGGCTGAACAATAGGTGCCTTCTTATTTCAAGTGGGCAATTTGCATTTCTGAGGAGCTTCTGACTGGATTAAACACATTTCCCAGTGGCTTCTGCAGGTCCCGGGAATGTCCCTTCTAGAAATTTACCTTGTCTTTAGGGTAGGATATTGCTCAGCTTTCCTGCTTCTGGGAAACATTAGGCACGTGAATTTCTGCAAAGTAATTGTTTTTATTCTGAGATTCGGTTATTCATAAATTAAGGACTGTTGGGTCCATGTGCCTTGCTAATTTCCATACTGTTTATCCGAACCTTTTACTTAAAACAGGGCCAGCAAGCCACCGTAGAACAGGAAACTGGAATTTTGAAAACCTATCCTTGATGAGCTAGCTCTGTGATTTTAGGTCAACTACTTTGCCATTCTGAAACTCAGTTTCCTCTTTTGTAATATGAGACATTATCACCCTTTAGTCCTCTAAGAGATGAGTAAAAGTAACTGAATAACCTGCCTTTTTTTCCTGAAAGGAGGAAAGGTTGTGTATGTACCAAATGTCAGGCACTATAAATAGAATGTGGGTAATATATGGCCTTTGACCTCAAAGAGCTCACTGTTTGCAGGGAGAAGCTGACATGTCATAATTGTTTTATGTGTAATAAATGTAAACAAAGTACTTTAGGAGCAGGCATTAGAGTGGAGGTGATATTTTGGTGGGATCTTAAAGAATGGAAAGGAATTTTGTAACGAACATGTCTATTAGGGAAGGGAGAGGTTGGAACTCTGGGAGATCCAACATTTAAGGTCTAGGTAGAGGGATCAGAGCTTACAATGGAGATTCAGGGAGGTCAGAGGGGTAAAGGGAAAAGCAAGAGAGACCAGAGTCCTGAAAGTCAAGAAAGAAGGCTTCAGTGGCATGCTCATTAGTCAAGTGAAATGTTTTAAGGGCCAACTTAACGCTCATGACTGTTAAAATAGGCAACAAAGTTAAATGAAAACATTTCTCATGAGGTTGGGAGAAGCACTGGGGCAGAAGACATATGGCAATAGGTTTAACAGTAAATGCGGAGATGGAAAGTATAGATTGTTATTTTCAGAAGGTTGTCTACTTGGTTGGGAAGAGAAGTAAAGATACAAGAAAAGATATAGAAAGATAGACTCAAAAAGTATTTTCTTTTTCAAGGAAGAGAGACAATATGTTTATATATTAAGAGAACAGAAACAATAGAGGACATTTTAATGATGTTAATTCTTCAAATCCATGAAACAGTATATGCTTCCATTTATTTGTATCTTCCTCAATTTCTTTCTTCAGTATTCTATACTTTTCCAAGTACAAGTCTTTTACCTCTTTGGTTACATTTATTCCTAGATACTTTATTTCTCTTGTTGCTATAGTAAATGAGACTTTCTTCTAGCGTTTCTTTCTGATAGTTCATTATTGGTGTACAAAAATGTCATTGATTTCAGAATATTGACTTTGTATCCTGCTATTTTGCCAGATTCACTTACTACACTGAGTAGTTTTTGGTGGATGCTATAGGGTTTTCTACGTACAGTAGCATGTCATCTGTGAATAATGCTAGTTATACTTCTTCCTTTCCAATTTGGATGCCTTTTATTTCTTTTTCTTATCTGATAGCTGTGACTAGGACTTACAGCACTATGTTGAATAAGAGTGGTAAGAGCAGCCACATCTGTCTTGTTCCTGATCTTAATGGGAAAACTTGTATATTTTGCCCAATAAGTATGATATTGGCTTTGGGTTTGTCATACATGGCCTTTATTATGTTTAGGATGTTCCTTCTATTCCTACTTCTCTATGAGAAATTTTTTTTGTTTGTTTGTTTTTGTTTTTATCACTAATGGCTTCTGGATTTTATCAAGGACATTTCCAGCATGTTCTGATAAAATTGTGTGATATTTGTCCTTCATTTTCTTGATGTGGTATATTACATTTATTGATTTGTGAGTATTATACCATCCTTGCACCCCTGGGATGAATCCCAGTTGATCAGAGTGTATGATCTTTTAAATATATTGCTGGATCCAGTTTGCAGATATTTTTGTTGAGGAATTTAGCATCTTTGTTCATCAGCGATATTGATCTATAATCTATAATTTTCTTTGTTGTATCTTTACCTGGTGTTAGAATTAGGGTAATACTAGCCTCATAAAAAGAGTTTGGGAGTTTTTCCTCTTCTTGAATTTTTTGGAATAGTTTGAGTAGGATAGGAGTTAGTTCTTTTTTAAATGTTTGGTAAAATTTGCCTGCGAAGCCATCTAGTCCAGGGTTTTTGTGTTTCTGGAGCTTTTGATTACTGCTTCAAAATTACTAGTTGTTATCACTCTTTCAGGCTTTCTGCTTCTTCTTGATTCAGTTTTGGAAGATTGCTTGTTTTTAGAAATTTATCCATTTTGCCCAGGTTGTCAAATTCTTTGGCATATAGTTGTTCACAGTAAATTCTTACAATTCATTATATTTCTCATTTGTTTCTGATTTTATTTATTGGGGTCCTCTCTCATATTTTTCTTGATGAGTCTGGTTAAAGGTTTGTCAATTTTATTTATCTTTTCAAAAAATTAGCTTCTGGATTCATTGATCCTTTGTTTATTTTTAAAGTCTCTGTCATTTAATTATACTCTGATCTTGATTACTTCCTTTCTTCTACTTGCTTATGTAAAATGTCCACATCACCCAAAGCAATCTATAGATAATGAAATTCCTATTAAAATACCAATGCCATATTTCACAGATCCTAGAAAAATATTTCAGAAATTTTAATGGAACTAAAAAGTACCCTGAACAGTCTCAACAATCTTAAGAAAGAAGAACAAAATAGGTGGGATCACAATACTGGATATAAACTATACTACAAGGTCATTGTAATTAAAGCAGTCTGGTACTGGCATAAGACACATAGATCAATGGAATAAAATAAAGAGCCCAGAAATAAATCCATCTTTCTGTAGTCAATTAATATTTCCTGAAGGGTGTCCTGGCTGGTGGCACAGTGAATAAGGCCCCAGCCTGTGAACCCAAAGGTCGCTGGTTGGATTCCCAGCCAGGGCACATAACCAGGTTGCAAGCCAGGTCTCCAGCCAGGTCTGTAGTTGAAGGCATGTGAAAGGCAACCATACATTGATGTTCCTCTCCCTCTCTTCCTCTCTCCCTTCTCCTCTCTGAAAAATAATAAACAAAAATCTTAAAAAAATTTTTCCTGAATGGAGCATGAGCATAATATAGAGTAAAAATAGCCTCTTCAATAAATGTTGGGAGAACCAGACTGGTACATGTAAATAAATAAATAAATAAACAAAACAAAACAACAAAACAAAAAACAAATGTAACTAGGCCACCAACTTACACCATATGCCAGAATAAACTAAAAATGGACAAAGACTTAAATGTAAGTCATGACACTATGAAAGTCCTAGAGGAAAATATAGGCAGCAAAATTTCAAATATCCCATGGCAATATTTTTGCCAATATATCTCCGAGTGCAAGGGAAATAAAGGAACAAATAAATAAATGGGACTATATCAAATTAAAAAGCTTCTGTACAGCTAAATAAACCATTATCAAAATGAAAAAGGGACCGATCAGATGGGAGGACATATTTGCCAATGATAGATTGGATAAGGGTTTAATCTCCAAAACTATAAAGAACTCATACTGCTAAACACCAAGAAGACAATTAAAAGATGGACAAAGGACCTGAATAGACAGTTCTCCAAGGAGAATATACAGATTGCCCATAAACATGTAAAAAGGTGCTCAACATCGCTAGCTATCAGAGAGTTGCAAATTAAAACCACAATGAGGTATCATCTCACTCCTGTCAAAATGGCCATCATTAACAAATCAATAAACAACAAGTACTGGTGAGAATGTGGAGAAAAGGGAACCTTAATACACTGTTGGTGGGAATTCAGAGTCGGTGCAGTCACTGTGGAAAACAGTCTGGAATTGCCTCAAAAAATTAAAAATGGAACTGCCTTTAGACCTAGCAATTCCATTGCTGAGAATATATCCCAAGAATCCCTAAACACCAGTTCAAAAGATTTATGTACCCCTATATTCTTAGCAATGCTATTTACAACAGCCAATATTTGGGAACAGCGTAAGTGCCCATCAGTAAATGAGTGGATCAAAAAACTTTCGTACATTTACACATGGAGTACTATACAGCAGAAAAAAGAAGAAATTACTATCTTTTGCAAAACATATATGGAACTGAAGAATATTATGCTATGTGTCATAAGCTAGTTGGTAAAAGAAAAATACCATGCAATCTTACCTATAAAAGGAATCTATTGAGAAAAATAAACTAATAAGCAAAATAGAGGCATGGAAACATGGACTAGGCTGACAGCAACCAGAGGGGAGAGAGGAGGGGGACAATGGTGAAAAGAAGGGGAAGGGACTAGTCAAAGAACATGTATAAATGACCCATAGACCTGGACAACAATGTGGGGATTGACTGTGGGAGTAGGGATAGACTTGATGGAGGAGGGCAAAGAGGGTATTTGGGACAACTGTAATAAAATAACAATGAATATTAAAAATATATATATATTATTATACATGTTCCCATCCCTCCCCCTACCAAAAAGAAACAGTAGAGAAGGGATAGTAGATACACATGAAGAAAGAGTTGCAAGTTACTGTCCTGTTTAAAATTCTCCAGTCTCTGGATTGATATACAAAGGCCTTTGCATCCTGACTATTGTTTACCTCTCTAGCTTTATTTCTAATCATCTTCCACATGCACTTGAAGTAAGTAGTACATTGAACTAAGGACATCTCACTGAACATTGTATATGCTGCCCAAATACCCTTCCTTCTCCTCCCCCTCCTTCTCTACCTTCTTCTCTACCTTCTTCCCACTTCTCCCTTCTGTCTCCATCTTCCTTTCTTCTTTTTAGGCAAGGCTGCATTTGACTTATCCTGGAAACCTTGTTCAGGTGATCTCTTTCCCTAGGAAACATTTCCTGACATCCCTCCCCTCACCTTCATCTCAGCCAGGGTGAGCCACATCAATGTGAACTCCTTTAGCATTATTTGTAGACTTTCATGTTGTTAACTACCTTATCTTAAAATTTCCTATTTATTTGTCTTTTCTCCTGCAGGTGGCCTTAATTACTTGAGGACAAAGAGTATTATTTGATAGATAAGTGTTCAATAAATGTTTATTAAACAAGACAAAAAATGCCACACTTGGGTATAATTGTGCTTAAATGAGCTTTTGCTTTTCTTCAAAAGATTGCTGTTTGATCATCTCTTTGTTCTCCAGTTCTCCCCTAAAATAACAGCAGCCTTCTTGGCTATTAGGAAGAGGTTATTAGGCAGAGAGTACTCATATTGCCACTTGTTTTAAGGCTAAAGCAGACATCATTAATGAGTTGCTGCACTTTGTCACCCAACCTTTACACATTAATGGGTTAGAGTTGACACTTGGGACAAAAATTATTGCAATTCTTTTACATCTCAGAGTCTTGTTTTTCTTAAATCTTTCCTAGAAATGCAATATGAAACCTCCCAAAACTGTTTCTTGGGTTTTCTAGGAATCTACTTGGCTACCTTCATGAGTGTATGATCTTCAAGCAATGAAACTTAGATGGATTTTAATTTTCTTTAGTAATTTATGAAAAGACTTATACTCTTATATATAAACAGATAGAAATAAGCCCACTATTCAGCGGAAGAGGTTGGGAATCATTCACTTTTTTAGAAGAATTATACCAGGGAAAATGTTAATGGGGAGAAAAATGATATTGTACCTCCATAGAAAGGAAAAAATAATAAAGAAATGAGTAATTTATTATGATCATTACCTTTTTCTTAATCTCTTATTCTCCATTGCTCACTCCACACTACTATATAATTCAGTTTAACAAAAATGTGTTGAATACTTGTACCAAGTACTTACTGTGCATGAGACAGACAGCCCTCAAGGAGTTGACAGTCTTATTAGGGAAGGTGGAAAGAACTAAAGTAGAGGGATGCATAGGATGATAGTGAAAAATATACTATTATAAGTTGGTTTGAATTGTCCCATTATCCAGATGTGTTGCTAGAATTCATGACATTATTGCTAACCTTTTAATTTTAATGATCAAAGTTGTTTAGAATTTTTCTTCTTAATTTTGATGCCTATTTGTATGAGGGACAATTCCCTTGAATCATGGAAATTGTATGTGGGTAAGAGCTTATAGTCACATAATATGCTCTTATGGATAAAAAAATTTTTAAAAATATTATCAACAGTGAATATACTTATTTTCTGGGCCAAAGTCTTCAGTAAAAATTCAGTAAGATTTGAGAATATATCAATTTAGAAAATATTACTCATTGTTTTTCAAGACCATCAGACTTTGTTGAGTCTGTAGAATTGCTTTGTTATAAGAGGCAAAAGACAAACTTTATTTAGAAAATTAAACTCGAAAAAAGACATCTCCCCACCCTGTTTACTCTGGACTCAAATTGCAGCCCAAGCATTAGAGAAAGTCTTGCTAAACTCATTGTGTTTTCCAGTGAACATTAAAATTAGCACCCACATGAATATTATAAAAATAAGGAACAGAAGGTTCATAATAAACTTTAGGAAGATTCTGATGCAGATAAGGCCAGTTTCATTTTTTAATGTAATGCTGTTACAACTTCCTTGCAACATTATTCCCTGCAAGGAGGGCCCCCTAATTATTTCATCATGCAGCAGGAAACCCTGGTAGGCCATATATAAACAGCCTGAGGCAGGAACCTCTTCACTGATAGAGTAGGACATCTGACATCTGTGCAGCCTGCTGCTAGCCTGCCACAATTAACTGGGAAGCTCAGACATTAACTGATGCAAAGGCAACTGGGAGCTTAGGATAATGTCGAGTAGCAAAGGTCTTTCCGAGTCCAATAAACTCCTATGAAGATGAAAAAGTGACAGCAAATCGGTGATCCATGTTTTCAGGAACTAAACCTTTGTGGTCGTTTTCCTGTTTTCCAAGAAGCAGCCAGCCATGTTTCTTCTCTTCGCTCCCTCTCTCCTTCTCATGTATGCATAATTTCCCTCAACTTTGAATGAGACTGAAGTGCACTTAGAGGCTGCTGGATTTAGCTCTTGGTATTGTTTATGCTTACTGCTGGAGTGGGGGTGGGAGTCGATTCCTGGGCTTCACAAACTACATGAGGTCCAGAATGAAACTATAAAACTGTGCTCAGGGACTGAGCCAGCACCTGCTTGATAGACTAATTATTCCTGCCAGATATTTATTGTTTATTATTCTGCTTGGAGGCAAATGCTAAGGACAGTGGACAGTTTGAATTGCCAGGAGTTTCACTGTATTATCTGCTAAGAATAGATAATTTTCATGTTTTATTTCAGTGCTTTTATAAAACAAATGTTTACTGAGTACTTACTATGTGTTACACTCTATGCTTGACACAGGGCTGTATAAGATGATCTCTACTCAGGGCTGAAGTAGACCATCTCTGTCCATGAGCTTGAGTCTTTTGAAGGAGATGAGCACATAAAGCAAATAACATGCAGTGGTGGTGTTATACTATGGACTGAAATTTGATAAGAAGGAAGCAGCTAACCTAGGAGGTGAGTCAGGCATGATAGCAAAGAGGAGGTGGCATTTGTTCTGCATTTTGAGTGGTGAGTTTTTTGTGTTCACAGAATAAGGAAGAGTGTTTTACAGTTAGTAACAAACAAAGGCACTGAGATATTGAAGAGCCAGGAATGGTGAAGGGAGCTCAATGGCCATTAATATTGTGGGTACTTACGATGTGCGGAGGGCATGCAAGGAGCTAGGACTAGAAATGGGATCCTTAGATTTTGGAGGCCATGCTAAGGAATGATTGTATGGGCAGTGATTAGTTTGATTTCCTTTTAAAATTAATGAAAAATTATTGCTGGAGCTATACTTTTGTTTTTTGTTTTTTTTTTTTTTTTGCAATTTTTTTTTAAAGATTTTATTTCATTATTTTTAGAAAGAGGGGAAGGGAAGAGGCAGAGAGGGAAAGAGACATCAATGTATGGTTGCATTTCACCTGCCTCCAGCCACAGACCTGACTGGAGACTTGGTTTGCAACCTGGTTATGTGCCCTGGCTGGGGAATCGAACCTGCGACCTTTGGGTTCGCAGGCCGGCACCTTAACCACTGTGCTACCAGCCAGGGCTTGGAGCTATACTTTTGGAACATTGTTTTTCAGAAGTGTGTTGGATATATTGGAGAGAAAAATAAAAATATTTGGAGAGAAAAAAAGCCAGTGAGACAGTATCAGTAGGTTCTCTCCACGTTTGTGTGTTGATTCCTTCAATAAACAAATGCCTTAGAAGGTCAAAAAGATACCTTTCTATTTTGATGTCTTGTATGTTACATGATGCTGGTATGGCTTTGGGATTTTCTTTATTCTTTCTCCTTATTCCTCTATCCCACTTTCTTTTCTCCATTTCTGAGCCATCTGAAACCAGAAATCAATGAAATCACACTTCTTTGAGGGTAAAGATCTTGGCCAACATTCCAATGATTTCAACACTATTCAAGTTCACCCCTTTGAAGTCCATGGCTTGCTAGTAGTGATATAGCAGATATTTGTTTGAAATAATTACTAGTACACTTCTAAGAGACAAAGAAGCCTAACAAGCAAGGATTAGGAAACACACATGGTCAATTAGTATTTGCTCTTTTTAAAAAGTAAGCTCTAGGAATCTGATAATCAGAAGTCTTTGGGATTTAGAACAAGCATACTGTATTAATTATTATTATTCATTTTATATTGCCATAAGTGTAAACAATGCTATATAAATGGTTGACAGTGTTGGTGAAAGAATAATATCCCAGCCCTTGAGTGCTTATAATTTATGTAAACACAACCTTTTATTTTGTTTTTCTAAGCCATATCTCTGAATTGTGATTCTGCTTATTTTGCTCATATTTATATTTTATGCCTGATTTTTGTATAAACTAAAAAAGAAGTTGTTTTAGAAATAGCACATGTTATTCCAAAATAATGGTTTTCCTCTATAATACCTGATATATCACAATGCTGAGTACAGATCCACTCCTTGGTTGGTGTCCCCTTGTGTATGTGAAATGAGACAAAGGAAGTCTATTTAAGGCTTGCTGCATGAATGGGGCTAGAACAGTGTCATATTATTAAGACCTTTACTTAGTAGAGCATTAAAGTTTTTTGCCTATAAAAGTGTTTTTGCTGCTATGAAAACACAGAGGAAACCATGTACAGAAGATTAGTAGCAGCATTTATTATTACCATAAATTCTTTGCCAATGTCTCCTGATTATACTATTAATTCATCAGGTTCACTGATCTCCCCAGTATACATTCATACTATATTACTGCTTTATTTTACCTTCCTATGAAAGCCTTTAATTGACTTAGTTTAGAAGCAGACTGATAGATTTACATAGCCTCTCAGGCTTTTGTTAAATAGCAATAAGCATCACACAAACTGGCAAATTCAATATTAGTCTGAGTGTGGTAGGAGAGAAACATCTGTTTTCATTGCAACTATGTGTTGCTCTACTACTGTTTTATTATGTCAAAGCATTTAATATGTTTAGACCTTAATATACCTGTATTAGTCCCTAAAATGCCTTCTCTTAAAATCAGAAACACAATGTAAGATCAAATTTGAAATATCTAATTTGAAGGTCCTGTAAAATATGATTGATAATCATATTTATTTTCTGATACGAAAGAGCCACCATTTATAAGTAATAAACAGGAAACTCATAAAATGAAGTTTATTTACTTCCCTAATATTAATTGGGCCCTTAATTGTGAGACATTATACTAGGCACTATTGATACCAGCGTGAATAAAACAAGTACGTTCTTTGAACTGACATTTGTGCATAATATAAACTAGTGGAGTCTAGAACTGAAAAATTTAGTGTGGTTGAGTTTAGATTGCAAAGATATGGAAAAGGGATGGGGAGCTTAAACAAAAGCCAAGTAATTCAGCATTTTGTAAGCCAAGATAATATTTTTGGGATGATACACTAAAACAGGCATTTTAAGCTTGGGTCCCATGGCCTTGTAGGGAGTCGTGGATGAGGTTCTAGGAATTGCTTATGAGAATTTGTTCATCACCAGATTTTCAAAGTGTTCCAACAAATTGTTGTCCGTTTTAAGAACAAAAATCCCTTTTTTGATGCTTATCCCCCAGCAACATACAATAACTGTGTGTGAAATGTTACCAATTAAACGTTGGCAATTGTATAGTCATTTATTCACACATTCATACATTCAACAAATGTTAACTGAGTTTTTCACCACAAAGGAGTACAGGGTGAGTAAGAGGAGACAGACTTCTAAAAGGAAAGACAGAAAACAAATGAGCAAAAAATGTGAAAGAGATTTCATTATAATAAAAATAATAAAGAAACCAACATAAGGGACTCCTGTTAAAGGTTCTGCTGAGAAGATGACTTAAGCTGAGCTGTAACTTAAGTTGGCAAGAAACTGAAACAGCCAATACAAAGGCCCTCAGTCAGAATTGATTTGACGTTGCTGAGTAGAAAAAAGGCCAGTGTGGCTACAGTATACATAGTTGGTGGGAGACTAATACAAAGTAGGCTGTGACATTGGAAAAACAGGTCAGGTATCAGGTCGTGTAAGTCAAGGTCAGAAATTTTAATTTTATTTTCAGTCCTGTGGGAAATCATTGAAAGAATTGGGGAGTTGCATTATATTATATGATTTGCGTTAAGGAAATGTATTGGAAGGAAGAGAAGAGTAGGAATAGGGGGGTTAGTTAGAAATCTGCTATAGTACTTAGGTAAGAGATGATTTTTATCTTGAACTGAAGTGATAGTAATGGAAATGGAGACTAGTATATACATTTGGGATGTTTATTGGTACAATACACAACTGCCTATATGGTAGGCATGGAAAAATGCTAACTGCACTGGATAAGATTCTCTAAATACAAATATCACTAAAAGGAAAATACTAAAGATATTTCAACAAAATTTCTTATGGGATCTCTCTGGCAGACAAAACCAAATAAGATGTTTGAGTTCAAACCTTAATTCTGTCATTTGTGACCTTAGGCCAACCAGTAATGTACCTTCTCTGGGTGAGTTTTCCTATCTGAAACATGAAATTAATAAAATGTGGAGGCACCCAACACTCCTGGTAAAGGTAAATTTGTTTAGATTTAAAAATTACAGTTATTTTTAATAAAAGATTTTGTTTATTATTTTAGAGAGAAGGGAAGGGAAGAAGGAAGAAAGGGAGAGAAACATCAATGTATGGTTGCCTTTCACCTGTCTGCAGCTACACACCTGGCTGGAGACCTGTCTAGAAGCCTGGTTATGTGCCCTGGCTGGTGAATTGAACCAGTGATATTTGGGTTTGCAGGTTGGCAACAATCCACTGAGCCACGCCAGCCAGGGCAAGAATAGTTATTAACGTTAGCTATTACCAAATGATCTTTGAGAATAGGTAGCTTAATGGGAAAATAAGACTCTAGAGATAAAAAATTATTTTTTTACCAAAAGTTGAATTGCTACTTTCTTACCATGGCTACTCCACCTTGAAAATTTACTTTTAGGACACAATTAAGCATAGTCTTAACTGTTCTTTTTATTTCTGGATTCAAAACTGCATTCAAACAAGCTAGGCAGTGAGATTTCCAATCCTATGTAAACAATGCAGGCTGGCTTTTAAAAATTCACTCTGCATATATTACATGCATTAATATTCAAATATTTTCCTGAACTTCCTAGCAAGGGCATAATGATTATGACCTCCACAGTCACCTTAATTGGCCCATGCCCTCTCCAAGCACAGGCCTAGGAGTCACAGAGGATGAGCTCAGACATTTGTGGCTGTGTATTTATAAACTCGTCCCTTTCTCTTTTCTATTTGCTGGGAAAGTGCTGCAGTTAAAAGTAATTCTAGGAAGCAGGCTTGGGGTGGAGGTGTATGTAGAACAAAGTCTCAAAAAGCTTTAATTAGGAACCTACCGTTTGTGAAAACTAAGGACTAACATTATATATATATGTCTTTAAAAATTACTTGAAATATCTTTAGCTTGCTTATCTTAAGTACCTAGGTCAATCGCTGTTAAATGAAATTGTGGCGTAGTTGATGTTGTTCATAGAAGCAGTTTGTCATACACTGTCCATACTGCTACAAAAGCAATGAAACACCACAAGCCTTTGTATTCCCTTGATATAGAAACAAGGCATTTTGAATTGGGTGGAGGGCAGCTTGAGTGGGTAGTGTGGGGAGAAGGCATTTGATGGCATACATAAACTTTTCCAGTTGGAAAGTCTGGTATTCTCAGCCTGATCTCAGTATCCTGTGAATGGTCTTAAAGCTATATGGCCAAAACTGGTCTGGAAGGAACCTGCTGGAAATAAGCCAGTATTTCAAAACTCTTAAAAGAAAATGAATGCTTTTAGGTTGTGCCTGTGAATATTATATAGTGTTTGGATAAACTAGGCAAAATCCAAATTTTTGAATTTTAATTTTGATTAATCATCAGGCTAATGCTCACATGTCTCTTCTTCACCCATGTTGTTATAGTTTATATATTTAAAAAGCCCATGAACTTAGTTGCCTGAAATTTCTACACTCCTGGATTATTTCTTGGAAGAGCAGAACAGAAAATCTTTCAGTAAAGAGAAATATTGCAGAAAATGGAGTTTGCTCTAAAGGAGATGTCTTTTCTGCTCTTTTGACATATCCCCTTTCATTCTTATACCCCACAATGTGATAAAAGGTAATAAAAAAAATAAGATTGTGACTCTTATTCAGACATAACTGTGTTCAAGATTTTAAGATTTTACTTACTTCATTCAGTGAGGCAACTGGGCACATTTTGTAACTGGTCAAAAGAGAATCTGTAAATCTGCTGGATTGATAGATCAGGAATACTAAGACAGACATGCAAATTAAGGCAAAACTGTTTTATTCCAGAGTTGAAGACAAAAGTCAATTAAACTTCTATTTGACAGGACCTAATTTGCCTCTTTATTAGTTACTTACCTTTTACAGAGTAGTAAAATAGCTAAAAAACAATGAAAGATTAAAATCAGGTAACCTGAAATGGTATATTCCAGACAATGCATACTTTTCCGCTGAAGATCAAAATGTCTTTAAAATTTTTTCGTACACTTTTGTCTCCAAATTTTTTATAGCATAGAGCAGAGTATGTATCAAGTAAGTACACAACTCTCCAGTGCTGTCTTTGGTCAATGGACAGCGGCTGCCTGGAGCATTCTGTCAAGGAATTTTTAGGTTCAACAGAAGGGAGTGCCATATAGATTAGCAACGCCTGGCAAGGGCAGTGGAGTGGCAGGTGTGGTATGTATTTGCCACTCTGTTATAGAACAATGTCATCTGTAAACTACCTCAATATATTATAGGCTTATTGTGTTATTCCTTTCAGAGCATTTACATTAAAAAATAGAAATTTTCTATGGAAGAAAATATTTGATTGTCTTTTTTCTTTTATATATATATATGAAATTACATACTCCAGAAAGATTCCAATGGTAAAAAAATTCAAGCATTACAAAATTAAGCAGAGTAAAATATTGTCTTCCACTCCTACTTACTGGTTCCTCTGTTTCTTTTAACAAAGCAACTGCTGGTAACCAGTTTTTGGTGTAGCTTTCATGAGATATTACATACAAAGTTTGAACACAAAGCCCATTGTGTGTTAGTGAAAATTATTTGCTATATTCCTTCCAGTCTTGGCATAGATTTTAACTTTTCTCTATGTCTGCTTAACAAGTGTTTCCATGCTGAGTTAATTGTAAGTAATTAAAATGGTCCCATTGTTGTTTTTAAGGTTTTCAACTGTTGAACAGAGTCCTAGTGTATGAGACTGTGAAAGATTAATTTCTTGTGCGCCTTTCCTTTTTCTTAAAGTATACAGTTGTGAATTATAAAATATTGTAAGCACATACAAGTTGAAAGAATAAATTAATAAGCATCCATGAACCAACCACAGATTATAGATTGGGAATTTTGGCAGATTCTTTTAAAAAATAAATAAATGTTATTGAAATAGCTTAAGTTCCACTCTCCTAGCACTTCCTTTATTTCTTACATCAAAGGAAACTACATTAGTATTCTGAGGTTGGGATTTATCATTTGTACATTTTTTTTACTACATGTGTTTATATCCAGAATATATATGCATGCATGCATGTGTTATACATAGACATACATGCTATTGGTATGTGTTCAGAATTTTACATTTTACTGCTCCTCTATGTATCCTTTAAAAACATTATACATAATATTATTTTTTGAAATTTATCCATAGTTATATACTAGATGCAGTTAGTTCCTTTTAATTGTTGTATAGTGTTTAAAAGGTAATCAGGAATATTAAAAAATGTAAGTGTTTATTGGAGCAAAAACTGATTCAAATCAGTCAGCACTGAACCAGTGATCAACAACAGGAGCTAAGGGCCAGGCTTTTATAGAGAAGAGGCAAAGGACGAAATGATTGGATTGGCTATAGCTTAAGTGGTTGCCTTATTTGGGAAGGCATAGTTGGTTGTTTTTGATTGGTTGTTCTTAGATTTTGTTTCTTAACCCTGTGGCATTTCAGACTTCAGGTTAGGCCGGCTGCTCTAGGCTGGTAGGGCATCACAACCAGTCAGTCTAATGGCCTCCTTGCTCAATTAATTGAACACCAGTATTCCTTTGTGCGAATGTATGGATGTTTCAGTTTCTTTTACCACTGTGAAGATGGCCTTTTAAATTTCTTTCCTGTTTCTTTTGACATTCAGGAACTTATAACTTTAACGTTGATCTATCTTTCCTTCTGTGTTTTGTACCCCTTTTGGGTGGACATAAATTTTTTTTTGCTAATTGTAGAGACTTTATAATGTGTCGGTTTTGCTAGGCTGAACTACATTTCTCAGTCTTCTTCTGCATGTTTCTAGCTAGTGGGTCAGAAAAGAGATTATTATTGTGTGAGAATTGGAGAACTGAAGTTAAGCAGAATGTACTTTGTAGCTCACACACTGTCATGATGCCTCTGATAGATGAATTCACTGGCGAGATGGCTTCCATTGGCGGGTGACAGCAGTCAGGCTGTCACTTTACTTTTTCTTGGATCCTCTTGTAGCTTTTCTAATAAGAACTGACAGAGATTGTAGCCTTGTCTTGTTGGTTCCAGTTTATGCTTCTGAGTTCCAGGTTATTCTTTCCCTTCCCCTTTTCACATTTGTGTTGCCTTTCCGACTTTCTGCCCTGGGGACTTAAAGCTCTGGCATCACATGGGAAGGAAGGCAACAGGCTTACAGAAACTGGTTGTCCAGCTTGTACAGTCACACAAGGTCAAATCCCTAGCACAGACATTTAAGCAATTCATAACTCTTAATAGGCAATTGGATTAATGACTGGAATTGGGTTAAGAGAAACCCAAAGAATACTGGAATAGCAGGCAAAGGGAGCAGCTACCCTCCCTAGGGATGAGATAGAGCAGCCAAGGAAAAGCCCCTGTATCACTCCAGGCTGGGATTCTGACATTGTTGGAGAAGGTGTGGTTCACCGAGTGGTGGAAGAGTTTGCTGAGGTGTTCTGCTAGCAGGGCTCGCTGAAAATACACTTTCTGGGTGTGGAGGCAGGCAGCTGTGGAGAGGTGGTATACCTCAGAAGCTCCTTTTAAGCTTCCCAAGGGCCATTCCAGGAAGGCTTCCAGAGAGGGGAGCCATACTTTAGAAATTATTGCAAACCCATCCAAAAAGGTGCCTGGGGCTAGCCATTCTTGGACGGTGCCAGATGCTGTTGGCTCCTGGGATTGCTGACCCCCCACCCCCGCCCCCGCCATGTCCTTCAGAAGCTGAGCACTGCAGAAGTCGCCTTCAAGGTCACTGAGGAAATTCATGGGTTGTTTCACACTTCACTGGCCTCTGGTAGCTGTTCACACCGCAGAAGTCTTCCAAGAGGAGCACAATGAAACTACGTACAGAAACCCCTTTCTCCTCTAGTATCTTCTGCCTACAAAATTTACATGTTGCAAAACAAACAAACAACAACAACAACAACAAAAAACTTGCAGGTTGCAGAACAGTTAGTGAAAAGTAAACTTGAAGCTGTGAGGCAATAAATTGCTAACTGAAACACTAAGCATTAATATATATTTATATTAATCCTTTATAAAAGAAGTAACCTAAATTAGAAATTTTGTGGGTATCATGTTTTACAGCATGTATTTTCATTTTCATATCATTTTTGAGAATGAGCCAGGGGTATATAAATTAAATTTATATATAACTCAAAGCTGCAGGATCTGGCCAACAGGCAATGTGGGTAATGGCACATGTGGATATTCCAAAACGAATTTGTTGGCTAAATGGTTAAGTGGATGGATAACTATACATATCTTATCATTTTTAAAAATTTCAAAAGATTCAAGGCAACTACTAACCTTTTAATGTATTCAAAAAGTAATTTAAAAAAATATTTTATTCATTATCTTGAGAGAGAAGGGCAGGGAGGGAGGAAGAAAGGGAGAGAAGCATCAGTGTATGATTGCCTTTCACCTGCCTCCAGCTATAGACCTGGCTTGCAACCTGGTTTTGTGCCCTGAGTGAGGAATCGAACCAGTGACCTTTGGGTTTGTAGGTTGGTGCCTATTCACTGAGCAATCAACCAGAGCTTCAAAATTAATTTTAAGTAACAGGATGAAAAAGGAGGGTGGTTGGTACTAACAATGAAATTTTGGAAAGAGAAAAAAAGAATAATTCCATTTGTAATTGTAACAAAAAGAATAAAATACCTAGGAATAAACTTAACAAAGGATAAGAAAGACCTATTCACTGAAAACTACAAAGCATTATTAAAAAGTGATTGAAAAAGAGTCAGCGAAGTGGAAAGATACTCTATGTTTATCAAGGATTGGAAGAATCAACATAATTAAAATGTCCATATTCCCCAAAGCAATATATAGAACCAACATAATCTCTATCAAAATCCCAATGACAATTTTTAAAGAAAGAGAACAAAACATCATCAAATTTGTATGGAAACACAAAAGACCCCAAACAACCAAAGCAATCCTGAGGAAAAAAGAATGAAGTAGAGACATTACACTCCACAATTTCAAACTACATTACTGAATGACAATAATCAAAGCAGTGTAGTATTGGCAGAAAAACAGATACACAGACCAATAGAACAGAATTTAGAGCCCAGAAATAAACCCACATGTACATGGGCAAATAATTTTTCACAAAGGAGCAAAAACATACAATGGAGAAAATTAGCATCGGATTTCTGGTCAAGATGGCAGAGTAGGCAGATAAGTTCACACAATTTTCACCTGCAAAAACTGGTGGGGATTGAGTTGGTGGAAGAAACTTCTGGATCCCCAAGCAGTTCCTTTTAAAGAACCCACACATGGACTCACATACTAAGACTCACTCCCTCTGAGCTCCAGCACCAGGGTAGCAGCTTGAAAGGCACCACTGGCATTCTAGGAGAAACTGAAGTGTCTGGCATCAAGTGAGCAGAGGCCATTGTCCCTTTTCTAAACCCTCCATGCGCAGACAGAGTCACAAAGCTGGCAAGCTGGTGCCAAATTGGAGACTCCATCAAACTGGCTAATACTGTTTGACCCACTCTGGATATCCTCAGAGACTCCCTCACCCAATTTATGGGCCTACACAAGCTGCTTTTTCATGTGAATGGCTGGTGTTGGCTCAAATTGTACAACTACCTACATCCTATCAAACAAGCAACAGTTGCCTCAGTGAATGCCAGACCTGGCACCAGGAGTAGCCAGCCTAGATTCACTCCTTGGATTCACCTGGGAATCTCCAAGACCAGCATAAATAGCAACCTTCTCAGATTGCTTTATAGCTCAGGCAGGGTAGCCCTGGACAAAACACAGGTTTGGGGCTGACCTTGGCCTACACCACCCAAGAAATCCTAATGCCAATGCACCTGATGGAGAGCTGCAGACCATGTTAGAGCACCACCACCCTGCCCTCACAACTGATCCTCCACAAAAAGCAGATATTGGTGGTAAGTGGTCACAGCCAATCCTTACAGCTGACTGGCCTGGGTAAACCCTCCTATTGATTTGCCAACAGCAACCAAGGCTCAACTACAAGAGAAGGGTGTACTCAACCCACAGGAAGGGCACACTTCAAGTGTCCAGCTTGGGTAATAATGGAGACTGTGCTACTGGGCCCTACTGGACACCTACTACATTAGGCCACACTACCAAGACACAGAATCAAAGAAGCTCTATCTAATACATAGAAACAAACACAGGGAGGCTGCCAAAATGAGGAGACAAAGAAACATGGCCCAAATGAAAGACATATCAAAGTGCAGAAAAAGAGCTAAACTAAATGGAGATAAGCAATCTAGTAGATGCAAAGTTTAAAAAAAAACTGGATTAAGGATGCTTAGTGAGAACATCAACAGCATGAAAAAGATCCAGTCAGAGACTAGGGATTCACTAATTGAAATAAAGAACAATTTATAGGGAAACAACAATAGAGTGGATAAAGCTCTATTGTTGAATCAAAGCAATGATTTGGAACACATGGAAGCAAAATACAAAACAAAACAAAACAAAACAAACAAAAAAAATAACCAAACAGAACACCAAGAAAAAAGAATACAAAAATGTGAGGATAATGTAAGGAGCCACTGGGGTGCCAACATTCGAATCATATGGGTGTCAGAAGGAGAGGAGAAAGAGCAAGAATTTGGAAATCTATTTCCAAAAAATAATGAAAGAAAACTTTCCTAACTTGGTGAAGGAAATAGACATTCAAGTTGAGAAAGCACACATAGTCCCAAACAAGATGAAGCCAAAGAGGCATACTCCAAGACTTATCATGGTTAAAATGCTGATGGTTAAATATAAAGAGAAAAATTTTAAAGCAGTAAAGAAAAGTAATTGGTTACCTGCAGGGGAGTTCCCATAAGACTGTCAGTTGATTTCCCAAAAGAAACTGTTGAGTAGATAGGATGGGCAAGCCATTTTTGAAGTAATGAAAAGCAGGGACCCATAGCCAAGATTGCTCTACCCAGCAAAACTGTCATTTAGAATCAAAGAGCAGATAAAAACCTTCCAAGAAAAAACAAAAGGAGTTCACATCACCAAATCATTATTATATGAAATATTAAAGGAACTTATTTGAGAAAAAGATCTAAACTGTGAACAATAAAATGGCAATAAATACATACCTACCAATAATTGAATCTAAAAATCTAAGCAAA
Source organism: Noctilio leporinus (assembly GCA_004026585.1). Taxonomy (NCBI): domain Eukaryota; kingdom Metazoa; phylum Chordata; class Mammalia; order Chiroptera; family Noctilionidae; genus Noctilio; species Noctilio leporinus. Next base: position 13,381 of record PVIW01004563.1, on the reverse strand, counting down.
CAAGAAGAACAGAGACAAAATCATGGATATATAGAGCATTTTGATGGTTGCCAGATGGAAGAGGAATATGGGAGAATGGATGAAGAGGTGAGGCAAGTAATACAAATAGGTAGTTACTGAATAGCCATAGGGATGAAAAGTACAGTATAGGAAATGGAATAGCCAAGGAATTTATACACATGATCCATGGATATAAGCAATGGTAGGAGGATTGCCTGAAGGAGTGGGGATGCTGGGTGGAGGGGGCAAAGTGGAAAAAACCAGAACAACTGTAATAGCATAGTCAATAAAATATGATTAAAAATAAATAAGTAAAAGCCAGTGAAAACATAGAAAAAATTTAAAAATAAAAAATGTATATAGAGAAAGAAAGCCTCTTCAATAAAAGGGGGTGGGAAAAATGGAAAACCATATGCAGAAGAATGAAACCTGAAAACATTTACTACTTGTTGGTGTTCAATAGAGTGTGTCATGCAACTGTCTCACTCATGGCTCAATTATCACATATATTTTGATGATTGCTAAGTTTGATTTTGCTAAGTATCTCTAGTTAAGATTTCTCTCCTGAATTTCAAATAAATAGTATATATAAATATCCACTAAACAGCTCTAGTCAGGAGCCCTACAGATAAATCAATATATTAAAACTTCTCTCCTTCCTTAATTTCCACCTTGTACCCTTTTTATATTTTCCATCTCAGTGCATATCATCACTCATTTGTCCAAATAAGGAACCTGGGTATCAATCTTGAAACTATTATCTGCCTGTTATGCTCTATGTCCAGTCAATTATAAGATCATTTTGGCTTTACTTTTTTGTACTTCTTAATTGCTTCACCTTTTCCACCCATGCTTCTAAGCCCCTTCCCATTGGCAACCATCAAAATATAGTATTCTGTATCTATGAGTCTGTTTCTTTTCTTCTTGTTCATTTATTTTATTTTTTAGATTCAATTTTTGATAGGTATGCATTTATTGCAATTTTATTGTTTATATTTTAATCATTTTTTTCTTCTTCAAGAAGGAACAGTTCATGTAATACTGGTTTAGTAGCGATGAACTCTTTTAGATTTTTCTGCCCTTATATTCTAAATAATAGGTTTGCTGGGTAGAGTATTCTTAGTTGTAAATATTTGCCTTTCATCACTTTAAATATTTTTTCCAAATTCTTTCTGGCCTGCAAAGTTTCTGTTAGAAATTAGCTGACAGTCTTATGGGAGCTCCCTTATAAAAGAAAACGACTACTTTTCTTTTACTTATTTTCTCTTTGTCTTTAACCTTTTGCATTTTAGTTATGTTGTATCTTGGTGTGGACCTCTTTGGATTTATCTTGGTTGGGACTCTATGCACTTCCAGAAACTCGTTTGTCTAGTTTCATGTCTACGTTAGGGAAGATTTTTATCGTTATTTTTGCATATGTGTGTGGTAGGGAAGTTTTCTATCATTATTTTTGCAAATAGGTTTCCAATATCCTACTCTCTCTCATCTCTTTCTGGCACCTCCATATGCAAATGTTGGTACAGTTAAAGTTGTCCCAGAAGCTCCTTACACTATCCTTAGTTTTTAAAATTTTTTTCTTCTTTCTGTTTTGATACAGTGTTTTTTACTTCCTTATATTCCAGAACACTGATTTGATTCTCAGTTTCATCTACTCTACTGTTGATTTCCTGTAAAGTATTTCTTATTTCAATGAGTGTATTCTTTATTTCCAACTGTTTTGTTATGGTTTTCATGTCTAGCTTTATGCTGCTGAAGTTCTAAGTTCATCTGCTCTTTCCCTAAGTTCATTGAACACCCTTAGAATTACTATTTTGAAATCTATATCTAGTAGATTTTTTGTCTTCATTTTGTTTAGCTCTGACGTTTTGTTCTGTTCTTTCCTTCAGGGCATGCTTTTCTGTTTTCTCATTTTAGCAGCCACCCTGTGCTTGTTCCTATGCATAGTGTAGCATGGCTATATCTCCAAATCCTGGTAGAGTGACCTTATGTACTAGTATCCTATAGGGTCCAGTAGCATAGCCTCTCCATTCACTTAAGCGGGGTAGTTCAGGTGTGTGCCCTCCACTCCTACCCTGTGTGGGCTGTGTACACCCTTCTGTTGTAGTTGAGCCTTGATTGCTGTTGGCATGTCAATAGGGAGGATTTACTCCCCAGGTCTATAGGCTGCAAGGACTTACTGCAAGTACATGGAGGATCCTCTGTGCAGAGACCTGCCCCACAGAGTTGAACTTCAGTGAGACTCTGATGACTTTTGAGTCTGCCCCTTGAGTGTGTTGCATGGAAGTGGTTGGAAGGTGCTTCAACAAAGTCTAAAGTTGTCCACCAGGAGCATTGGCTCTGGGGCCTCTTGGGAGGTGCATAGCAATGTCAGCAATCACCTGTGTTCTGTCTGGCTTCACCTGGCATAAGCTACGAAGTGATATCCAGATGGCTGCCACTTGTGCTGGGCTTAGAGATGCCCAGGAGAGGCCTAGATGTGAATTAAGGCTGGCTGCTGCTGGCACTAGGCCTGGGGCCACTTGGAGAGAGGGTTAGGGCATGCCAAGGCCAAATGCTACTTGTCTAAGAGATTTTAGGAAAGTCTAAGGCATGAGCCAGACCATTTGTATGAAAAAGCCCCTGGAAGCACTTGCGTGGGCCTGCAAGTGGATGGGTTGGGGTCTCAGGGAATTTCTAGGGTGGGGTGAATATTATGAGCCAGATCGATGGAGTCTCAGATACAGCACATTTTCTGGTAGAAAGCTGCCCCCTCCCCCAGCTGTTACCCTGATGCCAGACCATTCAGTTCCTCTTGCTAGTAGGTCACCCTTTGCAATATTGTGTTCTATGCTGGGGATCACAGTTAAGGGTTACAATGAAGCAACACATTTTACTGTTTTTAGAATTTGATGAAAATGATGAACTTTTTCTCAGAATAATGCACATTGCATATATGAGGTCTATCCAGAAAGTACCAGCTGTGCAAACTGTTTTAATTATATTGACATTGGCTGGATACTTTCAGGACAGATCTTGTACGGTATGTGTAAAATTGTATGCAATTGCAAGGGTTCATGGAATCTAGAATAAGAATTCTTGGGAAATATATCTTAAATAATAATAACAGGAGCTCACCCTGGTTGGTGTGGCTCAGTGGATAGGTGAACCCAACCTGTGAACCCAAGCGTTGCTGGTTCAATTCCCAGTCAGGGCACATACCCAGGTTGCAAGCCAGGTCGCCAGCCAGGTTCTTAGCTGGAGGCAGGTGAAAGGCAACCATGCATTGATACTTCTCTCCCTTACTTCCTCATTCCCTGCCCTCCTCTCTAAAAATAATGAATACAATCTTAAAAACAAAACACAAACAAACAAAAAAAACAATTCACTTAGTGAACAGTTATATTGATTGAGCTCTACTAGACAATTTCATATATAGGCAATTTCATATTGCTTAAGATGCAACAACAATTTTTCAAAAACAGGTAGTATCACTTCCACTTCACGGTAAAGGTAACTGATGTTGAGAGACATTTTGTAATTTGCTCAGAGTAACAGTGGTACATCTGAGATTGCAACTCAAGTACCTTTCACTTAAAAGTCATTGTTACCATTTTATATAAAGGAACATAATTTGCACATCATGCTTAATAAATGTTTGCACAGTAAATAAATGAAAGGCTGCCACGTGGAAGATATTTTATATTGCTCTGGAAGGAATGCATGGGTAGAACTAGGTGGAGTGATGCTTGATCTGAAATTTAATTAATCAATTTACCCTACATTACTAGTTCTTTTCATTTTTCTTACAATTTGACTCTTTAAAAGAACTTACTTTTACAGATAATCTCACATAACTTTCATTTTTTTAAAATTTATTCTTTTTAGAGAGAGGGCAAGGGAGAGAGTCAGGGAGGGAGAGAGACATCAAGGTATGGTTGCCTTTCACCTGCCTCCAGCTATGGACCTGGCTGGAGACCTGGCTTAAGACCTGGTTTGCAACCTAGTTATCACATAACTTTCACTTTTATTCTATGAGGCAGAGAAGGAAATAATAATTGCTACTATTTTAAAGGCAATGGTACTCAAACAAAGGGATTATGTGATTTGCCCATGGTCATAAATGGGACATAGGACAATAAAAGATGCCTGTGTATTTAGGAATCTAAAGAACTACACAGGTCACTTTGGCCAGATAAGTGAAAACATGTATTTAGACATTCTAAATGAAATAATTATTAATTAATATGGATTCATATCCTCTATACTAATGTAAAGGAGTTCAGAGATGTGTAAGTAACCATTCTGATCTTAGAATTGAAAATAGGACTTTTGAATCTTTGGGGAAATTTTTTTCACTCTAGAGCTCAGTGGTAACAAAGAATTCCATTACCTTTTTCTCTCCCCTCTACTATAGTTCCTTCCAAGATTAGCAAAAATTCCTTTCTCCTCTTCCCTTTATTTATTAAAGCAAAGTGCAGGGTTTAGCAGGATACCTTAGCCTCAAACTAATTCCAGTGCTCATATTAATTACTCTGTTTTGTGTGGAATTTTAAAATTATAGAGTCATTTCACATACATTATATCTTTTGATTTTCCAACCACCTTGCTTGGAAGGCAGAAAGACCTCATTTATCCTTATTTCAGGAATGAAGAAATTGAGGCCCAGAGAGATTGAAAGAATTCTCTTAGCCACGTAGCTCTATGTGGTAGATTCAGGGTTTAAGCCCACCAGTTTTTCTTTCTCTTCCCACTCACAGAGCTGAGACAAGAGAATCCAGTAACTACAAGTCAGAAAATAGATGCTAAGGTGATTTTTGTAGTTAGCAGCATCCCTGAAACCTTTCAGGACAACTTGAGTCTATTTTTAGAGCTACCTTCAAATCTTGTTTCCTAGGACAGTCTATTTACTTCTGATATGGAGCAGTTCTGGTTTTCTTGTGTTCAGAATTTCTCTTAGGAAAGGTAAAGGGGAGAAATTGTTCTCATGACAGTTCCAAGTGTTTTGGATGGATCCAGAAATTGTTTTCTGCGTTTGTCAAGTGCTCCCAGTGATTGAGATTTTGGCTGGAAATGCTTTTGGCTGTTCACTCAAGTGCAACTCTCCTACTTTTCCTTGCTCTGCTTGTTTTTGTCAAGCGAGGGCTGAATCTACACAGGTCTGACTGTTGGTTAAAAGAGGGCCAAGAATGAAAGCAGCAAGTGGCTTCTATTCATACTTTCAGAGGTAATCCACACCCTCTTCATTTTTTAAAGAAATCATTGTGACAGCTGTGTTTCTTTGTTGTATTATTATTTTTATAATAGCTTTATTAAGATATAATTTATGTAGTATAAAACTCACCCTCTTAAAGTGTATAATTCAGTTGGTTTTAGTATATTCACAGACTTGTATGACCATTGACATCATCTGATTTTAGAATCTTTTCATCAGTCCAGAAAGAAAACCATTAGTAGTCATTTCTCATACCTTTCTTCTAGCCCACAGCAACTACTAATCTACTAATGTTTTTATGGATTTACCTATTATGGACATTTCATATAAAAGGATTATACAACATATGGTCTTTGGTGACTGGCCTCTTTCACTTGGCAGAAGGTTCTTAAAGTTTATCCATGTTATAGAATGCATGAGTCATATCTTTTTTAAAAAGATTTTATTTATTATTCTTAGAGAGAGGGGAAGGGAGAAAGGCAGAGAGGGAGAGAGATATCAATGTATGGTTGCCTTTCACCTGCCTCCAGCTAAGGACCTGGGTGGAGACCTGGCTTACAACCTGATTATGTGCCCTGGCTGGGGAATTGAACCAGCAACCTTTGGGTTCGCAGGCCAGTGCCTTATCCATGGTGCCATGAGCCAGGGCTGTATGATTCATATCTTAACATATATGTTGTAGCATATATTGCTTTTATTACATTAAATTGATATACCAAATTTTGTCTATTTGTTTATAAGTTGATGGGCCTTTGTGTTGTTTTTATTTTTGGCTATTTTGAATACAGGGTGGGATGAGAATAGATTTACAGTTGTGAGTACATAAAACAGTTTATTCATTTTTTTAAACATATTTATTATTTTTAATACATTTTATTTATTTTGCTATTACAGTTGTCCCAGTTTTTCCCCCCTTGCCCTCCTCCACATGGTACCCCCTATTCCCTCCAGCAGTGTCCCCCCTTAGTTCATGTCCATGAGTCATGCATGTAAGTTCTTTGGCTTCTCCTTTCCTTTATTCTTCTTAACATCACCCTGTCTAGTCTATAACCACCCATGAGTACTTTTTTCCCCCTTTCACATCTAGACAATTCACCATTTAATTACTGCCTTCTGTCAGCATCTCAAAACACATTAATACAAAGTTTTCTTTTCTTTTCTTTTCTTTTTTAAGATTTTATTTCATTATTTTTAGAAAGAGGGGAAGGGAGAGAGGCAGAGAGGGAGAGAGACATCAATGTATGGTTGCGTATCATCTGTCTCCAGCCACAGACCTGACTGGAGACCTGGTTTGCAACCTGATTATGTGCCCTGGCTAGGGAATCGAACCTGTGACCTTTGGGTTCGCAGGCCGGTGCCTTATCCACTGTGCTACCAGCCAGGCGAAGTTTTCTTTTTGTTATTTCAAAATGCCTACATTAATTCATTTGTTTAAAGAATTACTCTTTTTAAGTAATATGAATTGCAATATTACCAAACACATGCAAAAATACATTTATTAACATACATTATTTTTACACATATTTAAAATACATACTGGACTTTGAAGAGTTATTACAAAAAAATTAAAATGTGCCAATAGCTTACAAAATTATTATAGTTAAATGATTGTATTTTAGATATATTGTAGCAAGATTAAGCAGTTTTTCTTCTTTAATACTGATTTTACTCTGGAATGCTATTTTTGTGAAATGTATCACAGAAATGGTGCATTGCAGAACTCACTTCTGTGAAAGTTGTCCTAGAGACAGTGCCAAAGCCCATAGTAAAAAAGGAATTTGATTTTTGAGTCAGATCCTCCCCCATCAAATAATATAACTCAACTTTATTTTAAGCCACTGGAACTACAACTTATTCTTTTTGGCATTTTCCATCTTAAATGGTAGATATATTTATTTATTTATTTATTTATTTATTTATTTATTTAGGCTGTGTGCAGGTCTTACTTCTTTCAATACCCTTGTTTTTCCTCTACATGTGTTTTACAAGTTGAAGCCTTCAGAATGGCACTTGCAGTGCTCAGTTGGTCCCCAGAGTAGAAATTATTATGTCTACTAAGTTGAGGTAAAAAAAAAAAAAAATCCCTAGGATTTAAATAATTTTGTATAATGGTATTCTATTTTTTGAACTTGTGGTTGACTTTCTGTGTGGTCTTAACTAACCCCTGAACTATTTAAGAGTCTGTTGAGGTAGAGATTAGGTATGTTCACATTTCAATAATAAAGTTTACTATAGCATTAATTCCTTTTCCCAAACATCCCCAGTTTGGGGGCCTTCGTAACTGGAAATATGTATTTCCACAATCTATTTGAAAGGAATCTCATCTAATTTACATGCTTATATGAGAATATATATTGTCTACATACACAAATCATATAGTTTAGTAGTTTGCAACTTCCACCCAAATTGGTCTTCATTCTCAGAATCTTTTCTAACCTAAAGATTGACTGATTTCACAGTACACCCATGACCACTTGGTTGCTCTTTAAAACATAAATTGCTAACAAAATCTATATATTACACACCCACAAATAAGCACATATTTTGTAACAGTGAATAAGAAAGATAGCATATCTTCTATGTAATATACATCCACATTTTCTTACTTTTTTCTTCTTCTTTAACTGCATTCAATTTTTCTGAGTTACCAGAACATGATTTTCCCATATTGTGAAATAATTCCAATCTAAGAAAACTTAACCTGCAGTAATGCAGATACAATATACAAAATTATACCTTATTTAGTAAAATTTATTTATAACAAGATCATTCTAAAGCATTCCTAAGTTAAAGTTGGTTCTTATCCAACTTTGATTGGTACATTTTAATACATTTACCTTTAAGATTATTATTGATAAGTACTTATTCATTATCTATTTTTTCCTTTGTACCTGTGTTCTTATCTGTCTGTTTCTTCATCTTCTTGAAGCAGACCCTTTAGCATCTCTTGCAATGCTGGTTTGGTGGAGATGTATTCTTTTAGACTTCTTTTGTCTGGGAAAACTCCTTATTTCACCTTCCATTTTGAATGACAGCCTTGCTGGGTAGAGTATTCTTGGTTGCAGGCCTTTGTTTTTCATTGCTTGAAATATTTTTTGCCATTCCCTTCTAGCTTGTTGTGTTACTGTTGAGAAATCAGCTGATAACCTTACAGGAGCCCCCTTGTATGTTATTAGCTGTTTCTTTCTTGCTGCTTTTCGGATTCTCTCCTTGTCTTTGAAATTTGCCATTTTCATTATGATGTGTCTTGGAGTGGGCCTGTTTGGGTTCATCTTCCTTGAGACCCTCTGAGCTTCCTGAACTTTCATGCCTTTTTTTCTCCTCAAGTTAGGGAAGTTTTCTGTCATTACTGTTTCAGACAGGTTTTCCATCCCTTGCTCCTCCTCTTCTCCTTCTGGTATCCCCATGATATGGATGTTATTACTTTTCATGTTGTCCTGCAGCTCTCTTAAAACCTCTTCATTCATTTTTAGTCTTTTTTCATTTTGTTGCATTGCCTGGGAATTTTTTTCTACATTGACCTCCAGCTTGATAATCCGATCCTCTGCTTTCTCTCGCCTGCTTTTGATTGCATTCTTCATTTCCTCCTGGTTCTTACTGATGGTTTTTTTGTACTTTATAATGCTTGTGTAGTTCTCAGTGAGTTCCTTGTACCTTACCTGGAGTTGTTTGTAGTTTTCTTTGAGCTCGATGAGCTCATTAAGTTTCTCTATCATCATTATTTTGAATTCCGTCTGATAGGGTGCTTGCCTCTATTTCATTTTGCACTCTTCCTGGGGATTCCTCCTTTCCATTTGCTGAGGGTTTATTTCTTTGTCCCCCCATTTTAGGTGGCTCTTGTTTGTTTCTGCTTCTTAGATTGGTCTGCTTTGACTTACTGTCTTAGTGATGTGACCTTCTGCGGTGTAGAGGTGCACTTTGTTTACTTCCTGGATCTGCTCCTCTGTCTGCGCACCCAGGAGAACAGTTTATTCTTATATCATTATGTATTAATTATTGTATTATTTTTTCATATAAACAACTGTACACCTACTTTTGCCCTATCCTATGAACATTTGCCCCATACCATGAACATTTATGTACAAGTTTTTGTAGGAACATATGCTTTTATTTCTTTTGGGTCATATGGTGACTTGGTGTTTAACATAAAGTTTTGATTAACTGTCAAACTATTTTCCAAAGATGCTGGACCATTTTATAATTCCACCAGCAATGCATAAGGGTTTTAATTTGTTGAATGTAATCTAAGCATTTTTTTCTTTTTAATTTTTAATTTTAGCTCTGCTAATTGGTGTGAAGTGCTTTCACATTGTGGTTTTGACTTTTATTTCCCTACTGACTGTGATGTTGAGCACCCTTTCATGTGCTTTTGACCATTTGAATGTTTCTTTAGAAAACTTTCTATTGAAATTTTTTGTTCACTTTTTACTTCAGCTGTTCTATTTTTATATTATTGATTTGTCAAAGTTCTTTATATATTCCAAACAATATGATTTGCAAATATTGTTCTCTCAGTTTATGGGTGGTCTTTTTGTTTTCATGGTAGTGTTCTTTGAAAAAAAGTGTTTGATATTTAATGAGTCCAATTTATCTATCTTTTCCTTTAAGAAAACATTAGCTAACTCAAAGTCATATACCTCTATATTTTCCCCTAAGAGTTTTCACTCTTATATTGAGGTCTATGATCCATCTTGAGTTAATTTTTATGTACATATGGTATGTGGTAGGAGTTCAACTTCATTCTTTTGCATGTGTATAACAAATTTCTCCAGCACTGTCTGTCAAAAAGATTATTCCTTTCCCATTGTGTAGCCTTGGCTAGCACCTTTGTTAAAAGTTGATCATAAAGTTTGGGTTAATTTCTGAACTCTTAATTCTATTCCACTGATTTGGTGTTTTGCCTATACTACACTGTCTTGATTTCTGTAGCTTTGTAGTAACTTTTGAAGTTAAGAATTATAAAATCTCCAACTTGATTTGTATGCAAGATTGTTTTGGCTGTTCTGGGTCCCTTACATTTCTATATGAATTTTAGGATCAGTTTGTTAATCTCTTCAAAAAGAAGCTGGAATTTCTATAGGGATTGCTCTGAATTAGTAGATACATTTAGTGAATATTGGTATCATGACAAAATTAAACCTTCAAGTCCATAAAGATGAGTGACTGTGTATCTATATTTAGATTTTGTTATTTCTATAACAATGTTTTATAGTTATCAAAATAAAAATCTAGTATTTATTTTTGTTAAATATATTCCCAAATGTTTAGGTGTTTTTTAATACTATTGTAAATAGAATTATTTTCTTAATTTTATTTTTGGATTCTTCATTGCTATTGTTTAAAATGCAAGTGATTTTTATATATTGATCTTATATCTAGTACCTTACTGACATCTTTACTCTAACAGGTTTTTCTTTTAAGCGCATTCATGGAGATTTTCTATATTAGAAATCCCCAGGCCCTGGCTGGTAGCATAGTGGATAAGGCACTGGCCTGCGAACCCAAAGGTTGCTGGTTCAATTCCCCAGCCAGGGCAACATAACCAGGTTGTAAGCCAGGTCTCCAGCCAGGTCTATAGCTGGAGGCAGGTAAAAACATTGATGTTTCTCTCCCTCTCTGCCTTTCTCCCTTCCTCTCTCTCTGGAAATAATAAATTTTAAAAATCTTAAAAAAAAACAACAAAATCTCCAAAAAGAGTAAGTTTAAATTATTCCCTTTCAATATGTATACATTTTAATTCATTTTCTTGCCCAATTGACCTGCCTGGAACATTAAGTACAATGTTGAGTCAGTCAGGTGGCAGCAGTAGACATTCTTGTCTTATTTCTGGTCTTACATAAAAAGTATTGTTCTTCGGCATTAAGTATGACATTAGCTGTGAGTTTTTTATGGGTGTCTTTTATTACACTGAGGAAGTTTCCATCTATTCCTAGTTTGTCAAGTATTTTTACAAGGAAAAGTATTGGAATTTGTTATTTTTTTTCTGAATAGTGAGATGATCATGCAATTATTGTCCTTTATTTTATTAATATGACATATTACCTTGATTGATTTTTAAAACTTAAACCAACAGGCTTTCTAGAATAAATCTCATTTGGTATAGAATCCTGTTCTATGTGGCTAAAATAGATTTGTTAAGTGTTTTGTTGAGGAGTTTTACCTTTTTATTTATTAGGTATATCATTTAGTTGTTTGGTAGACTTTGCCAGTGAAGTCATCTTGGTTTGTGTGTTTGTGTGTATGGAGAGCAGAGGGTATTTAAGTTATGAAATCAAATTCTTGCTATAGGTTTACTCAAGTTTTCTGTATATTCTTGAGTCAGTTTCAGCAGTTGACATTTTTTCAAGAAAATCTTCCAGTTTATTGAGGTTATCTGATTTTTTTGGTATATGGTTTTTCCTGATATTCCCTTTTCATCTTTTATTACTTAAAATGAGTAGTTTTCTATTTTCACTCTTTATTTCTGTAATTTGAATTGTGTTTCTTGGTTAGTCTAGCCCTAGGTTGTCAGTTTTGTTGACCTATCAAAGAACTAATTTTTGTTTTTATTGATTTTTAAAATTACTTTTATATTCTCTATTTCATTTGGTTTGCTCTAATCTTTATTATTTCTTTCTCCTTGTTGTGTAATTTGCTCTTATTTTTCTAGTTACTTAAAGAGAGGTAGTATGTTCCATAGATACCTTTTTGGTCTAGTTGGTTTATGGTATTATTCACATCTTCTGTTTCTTTGCTGATCTTCCAATTATTTTATCTATTATTGACAGTGAGATACGAAAGTCCCTAAACTATTCTTTTTGTGTCTATTTCTCTTATCAGTTCTGTGATTTTTTGCTTTATGTATTTTTAGGTTCTGTTGTTAAGTGAATGTGTATTTATAATTATTTTATCTTTCTTATTGATCAGTCCTTTTATTATAAATATAACAATATACTTCCACATATTTAGCAATCATTTTGATCTTAAAGTATGTTTTGTCTGATGCTAATCACTGCTGCTTTCTTTTGGTTATTTGCATGGTATATAATCTTGATTTTTTAACATGCAACTTATTTGCATGTTAGAGTGAAACTAGAGTATCTTTTCTAAATAGTATATATTGAGATCATTTTTGAAAAACCATTATGTCAATCACTGCCTTTTGATTAGATTATTTAATTAAATTATATTTAATGTAGGTTATGATAGGTAAAAAATGGATCATGGCTGATATTTTTTATTTGTGTTCTATATATTTTGTGTCTTCTTTATTCCTCTTTTTTTTATTTGTTCAAACTTTGTGCACTAATAGATATTTTCTAACATGCCAATTCAATTTACTTTCATTTTTTTTTACTATATATATTCATCTATAGAGAATGATTTTCTTTTTGCTTTGGGGATTACAATTCTCAGTTTATCTTGAAACAATCTAGTTCATATTAATACTAACTTACTTTAATAGTATAAAAAACTTTGTTATAATGATGCTATATTCCCTCCTCCTTTGAGCTAATGTCATACAAATCACATCTTTACACATAAGTCTATCAACACATACATATTGCTTTATGCTGTTGTCTTTTAAATGAGAAAAGAGTTACACACAAACATTTATAGGTGTAGTCACTTTTTATCCTTACCAAGGAAAGGCTTATTGATTTTATTTTTTAAAATTTTATTGTTGTTGTATTACATCCATCCCCTTTTTGCTCCCCTCTGTCCCCCTCCCCACCCACCCATTCCCCACAAAGTCAATCCCACCTGTTGTCCATGTCCATGGTTCCTTTATACTAGGTTCTTGTCTAAGCTGCTCCCCTTCTTTGCCTCTGCCTCCCCCCTCCTCCCAACCCCGTTCCCCCTGACCACTGAAGGCCTATTCCTTGTATTCATATACTTGGTTCTGTTTTGCTTGTTGTTAGTTTTGCTCATTATTGTCCCGTAATGGGTGAGATCGTATGATATTTGTCCTTCACTGACTGGCTTATTTCACTAAGTGTAATACTCTCCAATTCCATCCATGTTGTTGCAAAGGGTACAAGTTCCTTCTTTCTTTCTGCTATATAGAATTCCATTGTGTAAATGTACCAAAGTTTTTTGATCCAATCATCCACTGATGGGCACTTAGGCTGTTTCCAGCACTTGGCTATTGTAAATAGTGCCGCTATGAACATAGGTGTGCATAGGTTCTTATGAATTGGTGTTTCAGGA